>CAUYQU010011977.1:0-89613 GCA_963574635.1 Cheracebus regulus
AAATAAAAATATATAAAAAGCTCTTGTAGAGAAAAATAAAGTAGCAGCTTAATCACCAACCCCTGTGTGTTTGAGTGCTCCTTCGCCGACGACCCTTCCTCACCTGCAGGGTTCCCACCTCTGCCCAGCTGGACTGCGGCACAATACAATGTGATTCTCTGTAAAGAGACCAACCATACTGTATTGCTATTTTAAGAAAGCTTTCAACAGTTTCTTAGTGTGTTCCAGTTTCAAGTTCTATACATCACAAAGCTTTTTAGGATCTGTCCCAACCTATGGAGATATTATTAGGATCTTGTCCCAACTTATGGGAGATGTTATTTCAAATTAGTGAATTTCATTTAACACATCCCTGTTTTGATTGCATACTAGTGTAGTAACTAACACATCACTTATTAACACAAGCATCTTTGAATTTGGGATGAGTTTTTCACAATAAGTTGCCTTAATCACTTTATCAGAATTAAACTGGCAGCTTTTGCTCTTTATTAGCTTCCTATGAGGGCTGTAAGTAATTGTCACAAACTGAAAACGACACAAGTTTATTATTTTATATATTTGGAGGCCAAAGTCTAAAATGAGGTGTTGCAAGGTTGTCTTCTTCTGAAGACTTCTATTTCCTTGCCTTTACCGGATTCTAAAGGCTGCCTATGTTTCTGAGCTCACAACCCCTTCGTTGCATCAATCCAAACTCCACCTTTTATCTTCCTGTCTCCTTCCTCCTTTAAACTTCTTGCCTCTCTGTTATAAAGACCCTTGGGAGACACTTAGGATTACATTCAGGGCCCACTCAGCTAAAGCAGGATAAATTTACCACATCAAAATCCTCATCTTAATCACATCTGCGAATTCTTATCAGATAGCACTTACAGGTTTCAAGAATGAGGAGCTGGATATCCTCAAAGGGGAGGTAGTGAAGGGAATGGGAGGGCATCATTCTTTCTACCCTACTACCCTTAAAGGCACATAAAATAAACTCCCTTGAAATCGGTGGCATATTATAGTGTATTAAATGGGGTAATGCGTCTCCTTCTTCCCTGCATTTTGTGTTCCATTCATATTGATTTGTTTTCAGTCTCCTGAACTTTCTCACCTTCTGGCCCTCATCTTTCTAGAAAGCTCTGCCCATCCCTTCTGTATCCCACATGCCCAACCTATATAATGTGTGATGATTCCCTAGGACTCACTCCAAATATCATTTTTTCAGCAAGCTTTTCAACAGCACTTAAGATGTCTTAGTTGCCCTTATATTTGACTGTATTAGTTTTCTGTGCTAAGTAACAATTTATCACAAGCTGATAGATTTAAAACAAGTCACATTTTTTATTTCACAATTGCTGCAACTCAGAAATTTGTGAATGGCTTAACTGTCTCTACACGTGGTCTCACAAGACTAAAAGGGTTGGCCAGGACTGTGAGCTAATCTAAGGCCCAGGTTCCTCTTCCAAGCTCACTGGCTGTTGGTAGAATTTAGTTGATTGCGGCACTACAACTCGGTCTTTCTTCCCTATTGGCTTTCTCAGCTCCTGCAGACCACATCCCATTCCCTGTCTCGTAGCCCTTTATAGAATGCAGCTTTCATTTGCTTCTTTAAGGCAAGTAAGATAATGCCTCTGACTTCTTTTAATGTCTCACCTGATTTAGTCAGGCCTATTTAAGATACTAATGTCTCTTTTGATGGACTCCCTTATAATTCTGAGACATAATTATATCCACAATCTTTTCTTCCATATAAAGTAAATAATTATGGAGTGACATTCTATCATATTCACAAATGTCACTAACATTTATTTATTTATTTGAGAGAGGGGTCTCACTCTGTTGCCCAGGCTGGAGTGTAGTGGCTCAATCACAGCTCTCAGCAGCCTTGACTTCCCAAGCTCAAGTGATCCTTCCAGCTTAGCCTCCCACATAGTAGCCGGGACTATAGGTGTGCTTCACCACCTCTAAGGGTCTCGCTTTGTTGCTGACGCTAGTCTCAAACTTCTGGCATCAAGCAATCCTCCGGTCTTGGCCTCCCAAAGTTCTGGGAATACAGTTGTAAGCCACTGTACCTAGCCTCTCCCACATTTAAAGTGAGGCAGTTATGTAGGGTGTGTACACTAGTGGTGGGGATCTTGGACACCATATTGGAATTAAACCCACAGAATGACTCCTTACCACAAGAAATTGACCACGTTTACCAATTATAGCATTTATTTACTTGCCTGTGTGAACCCCTCATTGTTCTTCTAAACACCTCTCCCCAACCTCCTGCATCTAGCTCAGTGCTTGCTACATAGCAAGGGCTCATTACATGTTAGTATAATGAATTCATTTACAAATCAACGTGATATGGGGGCACAGTGAAATCATGTGTCTTCTGCAAAAGAGAGTATCATGAGTATTCTCAAATGGTTGTTCACCTACATAATTATAATATGAAAAATTATTTACAAAGCAACAGCTAAATTAACTTCCCACTAGCAAAGCAAAACACCTAGTGTCAAAACTAAATATTTAGCAGTAGGTAATTAGAAAGGGAATGCATAAGAACTTTTCATTAAGGACAGTTCATTTTCTATGCTTGAGTAGAAGATGTTTGTTCAATGCAGTTTTCCTTATTTCACAAAAAAAACTTTGATTATGATAAAATAGTATTCAGAAATAGTTTAAGAAAAAGAAAATATGTTTCTATTTGAATTCTCCATTCTACTAAGCATAGCTCTTGCAAAAAGTAGCCACTTAATAGATTTTTTATAATTGAAGGAATTTTTCATATTTATGTTCTTGGGAAGTAGTCTTGTATTTTCACTTTTTTTTTGGCTGTACTTGGAAATTAAGTCTGAATATCTCCATTTTGGTACAGTTTTTATTGCTCTTATTTTATGGACACTAATGATATCCATTTGGTGCCTTTTTTGTATACATTGTTGATATCCTCAGCAGCTTCCAGGCAGGCCCTATTACTATTTTTCCTGTGGTCAGAATTGGGAGAATCACAGCGACCCTGAGGTTTTTGAATTTTTCAGACTACTACTGTGCTTCTCAACTTTGAAAACTTTATCCCTTATCTTAAGTCTTTGTGTTACACCCTATTCCTGTAGTTGTGAAATTCCTCAGGCAACCCAAGTAGTTCAAGGACTTGATGACTGTATATTTTCTGCTTTAAGTTATCCAGCCAGACATTTTTAGAACCTACGTTTGTACCTATATGCTATACATATTCGTGAATAAGTGGCAATATTTTTAAATACTTTCCAAATAGCTAATATCTAAATATTTTTACTATGCCTTGCAAACTGACACCCAAACAATAATTTTGCTTGTTGGAAAAGTTTGTGCTGCTTATACTTTGCTTTTTGTCTGATATGGTATCTCTTGAATCACATCATCCTATTTCTTACCTTAAATACTTGTGTACATTTCACACAATGGCAAATTTTCAGGACCGAAGTATTTCTATTAAGATTAGATGCTTATTACAATGCTCTTTTCCCATCATTTACTTGTTTTGAGAATAGCAGCAAATCCATCAAACAAAGTTTACAATGATAGTAACCTCCAGGGTACCAGAAAGAAACCCAGGGAGCATCGAGTCATTAATAATCTACTTTCTTAATTGCAGTGTCTTCAGAGAACACTGTTGAACAAGAAGTGGGAGTGTGGATTAACAAAAAAAAAAAAACAACTTTTTTAAATGCTGTCACTTATTGTTACCTACTGGTACTTTGTTAGATGAAGCATAGAAATCATAACGTTTCTGTCTTAAATTGTAATACAGAGGGAAAGAGAGAGTCACAGTGAAGAGAACAGAGAATAAATTGGATGCATTTATGCTGAAATATGCCAGGTAAATGACAGCAGTTGCAAGAATTGGTTCATTCGATAAGCACCGATACTGTGATTCTTTCTTTTCCAAGTTCTCACTGTGAATCTGGGCCTTGTGAAGCTAGTAATCCTTGTGAGAATGGAGCTGTGTGCAGAGAGAAAATGGATTTGGAAATGTTTCCCCTTGAGTTTCAGTGCCAGTGCACCAGCTTTGCACGTCCACGCTGTGAGATCAGTGTCAGTGAGTGCAGTCCAGCCCTTGCCTGTGTGGATATTGCTATGACAGTGATTCCTTCAGTGGCTGCAATTATAGTAGAGCAGTCCACCGTAGAACCTCACATAGTAATGGAAGAGTTCAGGATAAAACCATGATTATTGACTGACTTTAGCCTGGCTTGAACACCAAGGTCAATGTCAGTTATCTTCACTAAGTACCCCCAATTTCTGACATTTCACCAAGAGGTTTTGTCACATCTCAAACTTTTATTTAGTACAAACAGTATATATGATGTCTGGTCCATACTTAAGGGTAAAATGAATAATACATCCAGATTCATAGAAGGCCTGTTTTAAAAAAATTTGACTTCAAAATAGTATGAAATATTTACAAACACAGACTAATACCATGCAGTTGAAATAGGAAAGGTTCCTTTGTCCCCACAGCAGTGTGTGTGACAGGGGAAGTGTCTCGATTGTTCAATGCCCCATTGCTCATACTTCTAGGGGAGCCTATAGTTGGGCAGGATGGGGGGCTCCCACTCCATGGCAGTGTGTAGGGGTGAATGTTTACACCTCCCGAAGCCACAGTGAGCGTGTGTTGCAGGATGCTCCTTTAGTTTTGCCATCTGTAGGCGGCTTGTGTTAACCAGCTCTATTGGACCCTCTGCCTTGTCAAAAGGACAGAAGGCTTTCCGTATCCTGGGTTCTTGCCTTGGTATACCTGAAGAATCGGAGCACACCTGGACTTGGAGAATGAGTGCAAGGTTGTATTGAGTGGAAGTAGCTCTCAGCCCTGGGAGCCGGAAGGGAGATGGTTTTCCCTTGGAGTCGGGCTGCTCAGCGGCCTGGCCTCTCCTCCGACTGCCCTGGCAAAACTCCATATCCTTCTGCTGCTCAGTGGCCTGCTAGCATGCAGGGGCTTATCAGTGTGTTCCTCTAAACACCCAGCTACCTGTGAGTTTCTCTGCTGATGTGCGCCTCTCAAAGTCAGGCTGTCACTGTCTTGTTCCTCAAGACATCCAGCCACTTATGTGTCTGCCTGCTAGAGTCTTGGGGGTTTTAATAGGCCCAGGATGGGAGCAGGGCGCGGGCCACAGTGGTCTTGAGAAATGCAACATTCGGGGCGGGAAGGCAGGAGTGCCTGTCGTCACCTAGGTGCTTGGGGGTGGAGCCGTGGCCGGGACCACGCCCTCCTCTACCCAACATTTCCCTTCCTCCTTCTGTATCATTTAAAGGGACCATGCTCTTCCTTCCCAACACTTCGTTTCACAGTGACTAGATTTTCTGTTAAAAAACAACAGCAGCAATCAAGAGGAAGACTGTATTAAATGTCTTTCCTATGGAATGGTTATTGCTTATCACATAGCCCCATAGTTAAATTAGATGTGAGAAAAACCCTCTACTTTTTGTTACTTTGTTTTAAATATATATATATATATATATATTTCTTTGCAGTATTCAATTTCCCTTTGGTATCCAATTTAGTTCTCTAGGTTCTCTTCTGGCACATAGTACATTTATTAGATTTTTATTCCAGAATAAAGTATTAGAAACACATTCCTTGTCTACATTAGTCGGTTAGACACACATTTCTTGACAATAAAAGCATACTTTATTATTTTACAATCTGTTTCCAAACACTTTGTTAGTTCGAAGTTACCTTTTGTTGTCATTTGTTTTTAATGTAATTTATAATTTGTCTGCATAGGACAGGTAACATCAATGCTGAAAGTTAATTTGACTCCAGTTGCTTGTTACTTGTCAGTATACATCAATATCCAAACTTAAATAATAATCAAAAGTGTAATTTTAAATATTGCTATGATTGATGACACTCCACAATATCTTAATTATATATTGTATGACACATGGTTAAAATACAAAATACCGTGTGTAGCACAGAATGAAGCACAGACTGACACCATTTTATCGCATTAATTCATTTACAATTACATCTGCTTATTAATAATTTGTATTCAATGAAAGGTTAAAAACTAAGTGCTAGATTAAAAAAAAAAGTAAAACAGAAGTCAAATCCTGTCTGAGGAGCTGCGTATTCTTGTGTATTTCACTTATCTCTTGTTGATGTGTATGACTGCCTTGTTCTCCTTAGAGGCCTAGGTACACATGTTGTACAAAACATGGCTGCAGAAATCTGGAAGCTAGATAAATTTCTTACAATGCATTAAAAATGCTGTTGCCACTGAAGACCTAAGCATTTAATGAGAGTAATAGCAGGTACATGCACAGAGGCATAATGGCAGTATAGATTACATGGTAAATCTCAGGGATAATGAAGAACTCAAGGACTGACGACAAGTAGTTATAAATTGGTGCCTGCTCCAACTGCAATTCATACTGTCACCATTTCCTTGAGATACTTGAGACACCATTTTCATCATTAATGGTAAAATGAAGAACCAATTTTGATCATGATTTTAAGAAGATTTTGATGAAATGTGAAAGCTCTTTTTAACTAAGGCTTAAGTAAGTAGCTCACTATCAACTTTCAGATCACAATGCACTTTAATATATTCTGTCATATATAGAACTTTAAGAACTGAACAGTTAAGGTCTTGTTTATTAAACCTAAAACAACCTGGGAGAAATAAATGTTACAATAGTAGCCTTTTTGTCGTATATACTGTGTATTGCCAAAAACAGAGAACAAAAACAAAAAAATGGATATTTTCACTGTTGCTTTGCAAAATGTTACCAAATGTCCATTGTAATTGTTCTTATTTCAAATAATTTATTTTTTAAGTTAAATAGAACTGAATGAGATGGTTAATTTGAAAAATATTGTAGAGGACTATGTAATATATTATTAAATATAATAATTCACACTTTCTATGGTTAAAAGCGAAATGCATAGATAATTATAGAATTTGAGGCTAATTACCTGTACTAAGGTTAAAGGAATGTTAAGAGTTTTCTCTTTTTCTGTTGTTTCCAGTGGTTGATGGCTTTTCCTGCTTATGCAATCCAGGCTGTGCTGGAGTAAGATGTGAACAGGACATTGATGACTGCATCCTGAATGCCTGTGAGCACGATTCTACCTGCAAAGAACTGCATCTCGTTAGTATCCACTGGTCTTTTATATACCTTAATGTGGACTAATATAATTTAACCCCTACCTACAAATAGAGTGAAGTTTTATCTGTGTGATAGGTTAGTATATGTATTATATATGCTTACTTCACAAGGTTAGAAAACAGGAACTTAAGGAACTTTCTTTTTTTTAACTTAAAAGTAGTAAAACATGTTCTGTTCTCCACTCTAAACAGGTTGGTTTGAATATTATACGACAAATGGTTCACTTACTGGATTCACAACTTGTGGCAACATTGAATTTGCATAAAATTTAAGTAATTATTCTGAAAGGCACTGTGTGAGTCTTACAGCCACCTATTTTTATCTAACTCATAGTATTAAATTCACATATATCCTATTTTTATCTAACTCACGGTATTACATTCACATATATATTTCATTATCATTATCTTAAATTTTACTCTGAATTCCATCTGGTATTACATATTTCCAGTTTCCTTCACTGATCTGTTGGTGTTGTCCTTTCAATACATATTCATTTGTCATCGTCTTTGTCACAAGCATGTGCCATTCTGCCTTAAACGATCTGTGACACTATAGGCAATTGATTTGGGATCCCCTCCAGCTCCTCATTTCTCAGACAGGCTGACATAAAAATATCTACCCAAGGTGGACTCACTCACTGACTGGCTTCAGAAAACAACAGACAACACAAGTCAATGCTACAATACTAATACAGGCTTATAGTTTATTACCCAATAACTGATATTTGCAAGAGGACTATAGTTGTTGAAGTTAGAAAACAAACAGCCACCACATATTTTGACTGTTGGTGCACTGACATTGTTTTTACAATGAAAGGAACATTTGTGGCAAACTAGTTTTTCTCACAAGGACTGTAGACATCAAAGGAATAATTGTAACTCATATTTACATATCCATGACCAGAAACAGAGTTGCTCCAGAGGTTATCTGGCCAATTTTCAGTTATTTGTGGTTGTCTAGATGCTTTGTCTTGGTCCATGTCAGATGCTTTATCTAAATCAGTCATGTTAATTTCACCCTACTTTTGGGGATTCCTTTAGAAATGGGCATGTGACACTGTGATGGTCTCTGAGGCAAGGGAGACGTTCTTTCTGAGGAAAGGTTTCCACACCTGCTCTGAGAATGTGAGAAAGAGATAAGTGTGACCTCTCACATACCTTTTAACATCTGGATTTATGTAGTTGCTGTTACCATTTTGAGGCCCTAAAGCAAGATGGGGGGTGTAGTCTGCTAGACTATCACTATTAACTATTCAAATAATAATATAATAAACTATTAGTCTATTACTAATGAGTGCCCTGAAAACAGCCAGAGCTTCCAGATAGAAGACATATGGTCTTTGATCAATTGTTGAACTCTTGACTGAACCTCTCAGGTGCCTGCCAAACCTCTGGGCCTAATATGTATGATCATTTATGGCCTCTTGTTTAATATTGCTTAAGTCAGAGCTCCTTTTACTTGCAGGTAAATCATCTAATGTACACATCCATAATGTAATTAAGCTTTATTTTAGGCTGGGATTTCAGCAGTGACTTCAGCAATAAAATGAGTTTATTACAGAAGAAAGAACCCCATACCTGTAATCATAATATTCCGCTTCTAGACCTGACACTGCCACAGATATTCTGTGGGACACTGAGCCAGTCATTTGACAGGTCAAGGAGTACAGTTTTAGATGCTGTGTTATACCAAATAATAGAACTTCCAAGTATATTATTTTCTCATTTATCTATGTTATAAATTGCTACTAAGAAGCCATTCCAACTAACTTTAGTATCAGTTTAATATCTTGACTTCTACTTCCAGAAATTGTTAGAATATGGGAGAAAATTGCAGAAAGAAGCAAGGTTGAAAAAGAGATAAAGTTCTCATTTTATTAACTGGTTTAAATACATTTTTACATACAGGCATCTATTGAAATTAACTCCTAACTGTAAGTCATATATCAACTTTGAGAACAGAAATGTCATTGTACTGGTGATATCCTTCCAAAAGAAAGTTTTATGGAGACCATAGATTGCTTGAAATATTAAACAAGTTTCAAAGCATTTCACAGTTTTCATATAATGTGTCTGGGGATTCAAGACTATGCTCAGATTTAATAATGTATAAGAAGAACTCAGAAAAACTGTTTTACTTTTTGTTAGGGTTTATTACAATAAAAGTTACAGATTAAAATTAGCAAAGGGAAAGACACATAAGATAAAGTCCAAGAGAAACCAGGTACAGTCTTCCAGGTGTATTCTCCCATTGGAATTGCATAAAAAGTACTTAAAATATTTTCTCAGAAACAATGTAGGGCAACACATATAAGGTGTAACCAACCAAGGAGGCTCACATAAGCCTTGTTGTCTACAGTTTTCATTGTAGGTCAATCATGATGACATGAAGCACCTGTGTAACTGACCTTAACTCATCAGTCTCTGGCTCCTGAAGTAGCCAAGCTGATGCAGCATGGCCCAAAGCCCCAGGCATACGGAAAAAAGGCTGCGAGCATAAACCACATCTAATTAGCATAAACTATTTGGCACAGCGCAAGGTCTCAGGTATCAAAGACATTATTATCTGTTAGGATATTCCAAGCTCAGAGGTTATCTCCCAGGAGCCAATAAAAGGCCAGTCCTTTCTATGGAATATATAAGGTTGAGCACTTAATTTTGAGTTAGCATTTTCTTGCACAAATGTCTTGTTAAATATTGCCTTTTTGTGTGTGAGTAAATAGTATATTATTGGAAAACAATGCATTCTATAATAATAAAATAGTACAAAGATATTAAGTCATATAAAAGGAGTTTAAAAATCATATTTTTAAAAATAAATCCTGAAATAGACATCATACATAATTCTTTGCATTTCATATTTACTTGCTTTTACTAACTCATTGGTAAAAGAAAAACCACAAAATGCTGAAGGCTTTGAAGTGGAAGAGAAAATTAGAAAGGCACAGAGTAGGATTTTTCAGCAAAATATTTAATAATCTTAAAAAACAGACAGATGATTTGATTTAATTTATATGGCATTCGCATTTGCCTAAAGAGTCATTGGCCTGCTTGTTGTATGGGTTGGACTGTCCAGATCAACCCAGGCAATCCTGCTGACATGTGCCTTGCATCTTCTTTGAACCTGGTATGTGTATAGCTTTAGCTTTAAATTAACATTTTCATATTTACAGCATTTTCTTTTGGTTATATTGCAGCATCATGATGTTGAATTTAGAGGAAAAGCAGAAAATAAGAGGACTTCGAATCTACAGTAGGAAGTGCTTTGTAACAATGAGCCAGTTTTCTTCTATTCTTTTCTTTATGGTTCAGTAAATCTGAGAAAACAAAAGGAGGAAAAAAATCTTTTGAATGCCTAGCATATAATAAAATACAAATGTTAAGAATGTGTATAGTAAAACATATTCCCTAGTGTAACTTTGTTAGATATATTTGAAAATAACTATTTCTTTGGTTATTTAAATATATGTGATCAAATTAGTATTTTCCCTCTCATTTTACTTTTGTTTTCCTCTGTATCTTACATGAATAATGAATGCTTAATTTTGTTAACAGCAGGAGACACAAAAAATAGTGCAGTGGAACTAATGTAGAAAAGACAGGTATGCAATATATATATCACACATACATGTATAGTACAGGTTTAACTTTTCCCCTAAACATTCAGATGCAAAAAACAAACTGAACTTATATGTGTTCTAAAAAAAAAATAAATAAAACTACTTTTACCTTCACCCACCATATGGTTGAAAATCCGTATCAGTGATTTGAGAGTTGCCCATTTCTTTCCCTTGGGATTAAACAATGGGGGTGGATCAATTCAGAATTAATAGGAAACAGCCCTTGCTACAGTTCATCTTGGCTGCTACTAAAATACCTGTATGGTATTTCCATGCTCCTTTCAAAAATATATTACCCTGTGATATAGTTTCAATCCTTGCATACCAAATGTGGCTCCCGGGGCCTTCTCTGTACCCTTGCCTTCAAAGGTATGATGCTCAGCTATTCAGCGGGCAGGTCCCAGTTGTCCCATCAGCATATCAGGTTGAAACCACAGAAACCTCTAGTTTCTGTTCTCTCTCCAGGAATACAACTCCCCATCAGTGTGGAATCAATCCAACTGCTCTCTGTCCAAATACTAAAGCCTTCATTTCTTTTATACCCTTCCTCTCCATAAAGGTTTGCTTAATTCACATTTGATGGAAATTAACACAGAGAATATGACTCTGAGCTTCAGAGTTCCATGATTCTCAAAACACAACCATCTAAAAATGCCTGCATAGAAAAAGGAAAAATTTAGTTTTTGTAATTAAAAAAAAAGAGACAAAGCACATTTAGTTTTTATTCTTTTCTCAGATACATAGTAATATGACAAAATTCTTAAATGAGCAGAGACAGCATTTGAAGATTGTCTAGCTTTGACATGAATTTGTTCTATGATTTACAACTAGTCAATTTATTGGAATCATAAAATGAAAAATTTTTATAGTATTCACACAGGTTTACTGTATATTGCTCTATTTTATTACATTAAGGACTATATACCTTTTCATTTTATTTTAGTGTCAAAATATGCATAAGTAAGTCCCTATTATTAAACCTTTTAATTTGTTTATTAGTTTCTTCCTTAAAATGTAGGAGCTGAACTCATTGTTTTGAAACAGGGAATTGCTTTTGAAAATACACGTGCCTAAAATTCTGATTCAGATGGTGAGTCCAGGCATCTAGATAATTTATAATGTCTTGTGATTTTGATGTGTACTACAACTTGAAAATCATTGAACTAGGTATCTAGATAGCACTTTGTAGCTCTAAATTTTTGTGATATTCTGAGTAAAGCACAGAGATTTCTATTTCATGTGTACTGATAATTCACAATTTATTTACCACCTTAAAGAAATAATGGATGATCTGAAAAAACTGGAAAAAGATAAAACTGATTTATCCTTTTTGTTTTCAGCAGCATATTTCATGGCATCTTTCTATCATAAGTACTATTTTCTTGTGGATTCTAACATCTGTTTTAATAGTGTTGTCTTTAAGGCACAGGGAATAAATCTGTTTATTCCAATCCTTTTGTGACGGAGATAATAATACATGGTTTTCTCTTCACTATTGTAATAACTTAATGAAGTGTTCCTCTCCCTATGTTTTGGTATTTACTAATCAGAAAATCCATACATGAAATTATAGCTTCTCTTAGAGGCTGGATATAATGTTTCAAATCATTATGAGAGTATTAAAAATAATGAATAGCTGATTGATTATAATGATATCCAAAATGTTCATTTAAGTCTCTTGATTAAATCTGTTGTTGCAACATCATCAGTAGTTACCATGCAGCCAAAACTTGAACTAAACCTTGACGTATCAGCTAACTTCCAAACCTATTGTTATGAGGTGCTACAGTGACTAGGTAACACAATATAAAGTCCTTTGGTCATGACCATTTTAAATAACCTACTTCTTTTATATAGAATAAAATCTTCCTACAATTTATTACTCAGATCTGTACTTTTTACTACACAGATTTTCCCTTTAAGAATTTATTGAGCATAATTTAATGTTAATTTATAACCATTGTTAACTATGATGGGGGTCAGCTTTCTGTAATTTCTACAATAAACTAAATTATGGAGTTCTTTTCCCTGTTTGATCTGAGACTAAAATAGAACTTTAGCTCACTCATCTGATAACCTGTATAATTATTTCAGTATGTTCCCCTCAATTGTCAGTTTTAAGCGTAGTTACTATGCCTATCTGAAGCAACCTCATTTCTTCCCTTTTAAATGATTGTTTTGAACCTATGATGGCTCTGAAACTGATAATTAAATTTGTCAGGATTACACACAAAATGAAAGTAAACAAAACCTGAGAAAAAGACCTGTTGATTCACCTGAGTAAACAAGTATGTGCACTTTAATGCTCTGGACTTCAGAAATCTCCTCTAGAAGCTCAAACATATTTTCCCTTCTTTCTTGTTCCGAGATTCATTACAGAGAAGAGAGGTTTACAGATGGCTGAATTTTGAGGTTTAAGAAAACCATGAAGCCGTATTGAATTTCATAAGTAATGTGTGAGGACATAACAGATCACTGAGAGGAGTTTTCCATTTTCAGATTTTCTAACAAAAGTCAGCAGTTTCCAGAAATTATCTAGCTTAAAAAATGATTTAGAACTGATTGAATACTATTTCTCCATTTCTAATATTAGCCAAAGTGCATAAAAAATGAATTTATTTTGAAAGAATTATGAGACAAATTAAGCTTAAGTTTATCTAAAAGCAAACACAGCACTTTTACATTATTATTTGTGGTATTTACAACTAAAAATGAGGCTCGTCTCTGAGCTTCACAGTTTATTTCTCAGAAATCAGTCAATAGTTACATTCCACAGTAATTCAACTTTTTTTTCTTAGAATTTTATATACCATTTAGATAGATGCCATTTTTAATTAGTTAAGACTATATAAACCTGGTTCCAAAAACTGCTATGTTGTATACATTGTGTTCATATAATGCATTTGAGAGGACCATAGAGAAATAAAATGACATTTTCTTTCAGAACAGATTGATTTCAGCAATTTATTAACTGAATAGCCTTTAAAATGTAGTAGATCCATTTTCTGTATCAGTAAGTAACTCCATTGTGTTCTCACTCCCTGTTTATTTCTACCCCCCATTTGTCTGTAAGAAATATATTAAAAGTAAAAAATAGGAAATTTAGGATTTTGCAGTTGATAGATACATGTGTAAACAAACATATGTGCAAGTCTGCATGTACACATGTGTGTACCTACATAAAAAAGAGTATGTGTGTGTCTCTTCTTTAGTCTTCTGCCAACCGTCCTATGATAAATAGAACTTGACAGCTTTCTGAAATCAAGTTTTTGAACTGAAATCAGTTACTTCATACAATAAACTTGTCTTGGTTATAGTGGATGTGAGTGTGTGTGTGTATAAAATATATATTTTATATAAAAACTTTTTATAAGAAATGTGTAATATATAAAATGTATATAAAATAATAACTAATATTATAATAGTTATCCATTACATTTCTTATATATGAAATATAATATATAATGATATTTTATCATGTGATTTATTATAATTTTATATGTTTCTCATATATAGTATATTATATATATTTTAATATATATATATTATTTGTTTCTCATATATATTATTTTATATATATATATATATTAAAGCTAGCCAGTAAATAGCCTCTTTCTGTAAACTGATAAAGAAACTTGATTTGAACTGATAGAGAATGATCTATGGCATCATCTTGACTACAGTAGGGTTAAATTTTGTAGTGTGCTTTTTAAAACCAAAATTCTGCTTATAGAAGAGAAGAGGGCCTTAGGGATAGACAGCTTTGGTCTCATTAGCTGTGTTACCTTGAACAAGTCATTTAACCTTTCTAAACCTCAGTCAGTTAATTGTAATAATGAACATATTAATAGCATGTACTCTGTGGAATTGAACCACAAATCAAATATAAAATGCTTCATGCATATTTATGTTAAATATGTAACATAATGCCTGTCCCATACAAGGCGTTAATAGATGTATATCATGTATTATGATTATTATAATGATTTAACCATGGTACACATAGTGTTTCTCTGAGTTGAGCTAAAGCTCTTATATTGATTTGCCAAGTCATAGTATTTTACTGGTGTATGGAAGTGAGCTAAAATAAACTATAATTCAGTCACTTTTGTGTTAAAAATAATTTCTTTACTGACCCATGGGTTTTTATTTTAATATATTTTCCTATCAAATAATAGTATATAAGCTTATAGTTTTACATAAAAACTTTGAATAAAGTACAAAATAAAATACCTTTTATGAAGACTGTTAACACTTAACAGTATTTTGTCAGGGTTTAATTATTTGTTTTTACCACTAATGTCAGTTCTCTGAGGATGAGCTTATGCCTTATTTATAATATTTTTAAAGAGATCATTGTATCGTCAAGGCTGAGTTATGACAATGCCTGAAACATTGCCAATTGCCTATACAAAGAGAGAGAGAAAGGGAAAGGAGGAGGGAAGGAGAAAGGGAAAAAGAAAGGAAAGAAAGAAGAATCGAATGGTCAGGTGTTTATCTGTATCTTTAACTATTTTTAGATTTTCTCGCAGAGTAAGAAACTCACAGTCTATACTCATGCCCAGATTCCAGCGATTTGCCAGATGCTGATAGCATTTGTTTGACATGATCTCAGCTGCTGAGGCTCTTGGGCCATCTTTTAAGGCTTGCTGTGCGATTGCGACATTTCTGCTGAAATGCTCTGCATCTGATAGACACAAAGCAAAACCACGCCAGCCTGATTCTCTCTCTTCAGGTCTGAAGCCTTTAATCTGGCTAACTCCAAGTAAATCTTATCAGTGCCACAGCCTTTTAGGTCAGTTCCCCTGGTTTAAGTTGCTGGTCTTTTTTTGCCCTCTTACAGCAAGAAAATCTCCCTTGTAGCTGCTGTACTTAAAAGCCTAAGACCCAAACTTTGCTCTACATATTTTTAAAAGCCTGAAACAAAAACTCAAAAAAGACCAATGGGATTGGTATGGATATAAATGTGGACGAGTATATTAAATATCATATGTTAAACATAATATATATAATATGAGTATATTAAATATGCTATATTAAACACAAGTATATTAAATATGAAAATGAATAAATATAGATATACATATAGGTTTAGAGTGTTATTGCCAATTCTGTGATTTTTAAAATTATTATTAATATATACCATCAAGGACTAGCTTGTTTCTCAGAAAATGTAAATACCACTTTGTTCTGAGGTGTGTCTTTCCAGGATGCCTTTTATAGTTCACTGGTATATCATAGAAGATATATTTTACAGAGACAAATGTAAGGTTCACAGAAGTGAAGCAAGTTTCACATGGAGGCACGGTAATATACAGCACAGGCCTGCTGATTGCATGCCTCCCCCAAGATTCCCTTTCTGCCCTCCATCTACTGTACCTCTGAAAGTATCACAGCTTGAGTTCAGCTGCCCACAGGAATCACAAAACTAGGAAGGATAAGGATTCCAAGAGCAAATCAGTATTTCAGAGTCTCTACAATTTCTCAGAATCACCTGTGGTGGTTCTAAACTGCATGCATAATTTGGATTCACCCTTTGGGGATTCTGATTTAGTGAATAGAAGGTGAGGTTGAGACTCTGTGTTTTTAATGTCCTCTACAGAGAATTCAGTTGCAGAGCCATAGTGCATAAGTATTGGACTGTGCATAGCCACAGTGATTTACGTTTCTAAGATTTTATATGTAGCATTCAGCACCTAGCCTATGCTCATCTGCATGGAACTTGCACTGACAGGGGTAACAGGAATCTAATGATTCAGGAAATGGTCCACTAACAGGTGTTAGGACTTAACCAGAGATTGAAATACAAGTAAAAGCTTCTTGTCGCAGACTAACTGGAGTTGAAGGGAATTTAGAACTAGAATTACAAATATATTGATAATAAAACTTAACAAAATCCCAACCTTTCGAAATATTTTTCTAAAGATATAGACCTCTAGTCACTTCTCCCAAATAGTATCAATTACTGCACTTTCACCATCAGAAAGTTGGCTTTTACTGTGTTCTAATGGATAGAGAGAGCAAAGTACTCTCTTTTTAAGGTTTGCCAGTTTAATTAGCTTAATCAACAGATTTCTGTCATTTGCCACCAAAGTTTTTCTTTGGGCTTAAATATAATGAAATGGAATAGACATATCAGTAATAACACTAGAATTTTGGTCTGGTTTAAAATATAAAATATATATGATGCTTATATATCATATATATATATACACACACACATATATATACTTAAATAAACACATTCCTAACATATAGCAGTTTTAACTAAAAGTAAAACTTAAAATTCATACTATAAAGTGGTGAAGGAATATAATGTATGAAATATTTAAAATTTACTCTGTCTTACTGTTATGTGGCCCTTATAATTGTTTCTAATAAGAGACAATTGGATGAATGAAGAACCTAACACATAAAAATCAAAGGTAAAAACAAACCACAGTAAATGTTATTATAATTTTTGTGTAGGTATATGAGAAATATTGCAGGAAACACCATGAGGTATTAGTAAAAAAATTGCATAGGACTACCTTTACAATATACATCTTAAAGGATCTTCTAATAATTGAAGGCAGAGTTAAAACTTTGAAATCAAGTGTAATTTATTTTATATTACCTTTCCATTTGCATTTCTGTGAGTGATATTTATATGATAATTGATAGAGGAAATTGTATTATTTATATAGGAATTGTGTATGTTTTTTTAATTTGCCACATGAGATGAACGTTATAGAAGAAAGATGTAGCAAAGGAAATGCAACAAGATTTCCTTGAATAATAAGCCTGGTGTACCTTCTTAAAAAGTTTTTTTCTTTTTTGCTATATATTCTTTTTTGATCATTATTGTTTTCTTATAATGGAAATTAAGATATACCTTTGTGGATGGGAATATAGGTCTGCAGAACTCTTTATTTGCTTGAATCTTGAGAACTAGAATGAACAGTTTCAAAAAAGTTATTTGGGCTGGACATGGTGGCTCACACCTGTAATTCCAGCACTTTAGGAGGCCAAGGCAGGCAGATCACCTGAGGCCAGGCATTCAAGACCAGCCTAACCAATATCGTTAAACCCTATCTCTACAAAAAATACAAAAATTAGCCAAGCATGATGGCGTGCTCTTGTAGTCTCAGCTACTTGGGAGGCTGAGACAGAAGAATCGCTTGAACCCAGACGTGTGGAGGTTGCAATGAGCCAAGATCGCACCACTGCACTCCAGCCTGGGTCAGAGCGAGACTCTCTCTCTCAAAAAAAAAGTTATCTGATATAGAGTCTTTCATATGATAATGATAAATCAAAACTTGGTCTCAGTAAAAATTGAGATCTGAGTATGGAGAGATGTGATAGAACATAGCTGGATTCTGGAAAATGTGATAAGCAGAAGAAGCTGAGGAGAGCATACTGCTGGACAGTTGTGGAGAACAGTCATAAATCTAAAGAGCTGGGGCCAACTTCCACCGTTAGTTTTTATACAGATCTTCTGAACTCTTTTAAACATACTTATTCTACACTTGCTCTTGAATATCAATTTAGCCTAAGATTGCCAGATTCAGCAAACAAAAATACAGATGTCCAAATTTTGCATGGGGATATACATATAGTAAAAAAATTAATTTTTATCGGAAACTCATATTAATTTTGTCTGATAGTTTACCTAATGACATTAATTAAATCAGACTTTTTTTAAAAGAAATTTATTTTCAGTTACTGTATATGACAGTTGTGATTTTTCTTTTTGTTAGAAAAGGTTTTTAAAATCTTTTAGACCTCACTGAGAGTTTGACTTAATTTCAATAAGAGAAGATAAAATTGTTCTAAATGAATTCCTTTAGAGCCGCTTAGAATATGGAGTTGAGCAAAATATCATAGAGGAGAAAGAACTTAAATGAAGAAGGCATTACTTCCCTGTTTTCTAGAATCAACAGTTTTGCTAAACAAATAATGAATTGCCTGAGGTACTTCCTGATAGGCTTAATTAGTCAGATCCCCAAATAATCTGCTACTTCTTGTTATTCATTCAATTGACAAATCCTCTTTTTGATACTTGAGTTCAAAAAGAAAAAATTCAGCCCTGAGCAAAGTCGTAACATTTGTATATGTTAAGACCTTTATCAGGCTTGTAGAAATATTTTGACAAAGATGGTCTTCAGTGGCATCTGCTTTTGTTTTCATGAGTGACATGTGATTGCATCAGTTCAATTACTACAACCAGGACCTATTTATATAAGGCCTGTCCTACATCTGCATATTCATAAAACAGGAGCTAATTACTAAATATTTACAAAGGACTATACCAGAAAATTAATATATCTCAAGGGAGGCACCAATAGGTATTCATTGTCTGATTTTCATCAAGGGCTTTAGATTGTCTGAATGTTAAAAAGACGGTTATTTGTACTTCGTTAAATGCAGGCAGAATATCAAAAATCCTTGAAAATCAGTAATTTCCAGAAGCAACAAAGAAACATTTATTTCTGTTACAATAAGCTGGTTTTGCGAGGAAAATGAAATGTGGATCATATCACAGAAAAAAGTTCACCAAGAAGACAGGTCCCAGGCTGCACTGTAAGGCAGAAGAAGTTCAGGTGTCTTTATGGGTAGAACATATTACAAACCCATCATAAATAAATTTATAATTTAAAATAGTCTCTTCTATAAATAATGTATAGCTAGTTAATTCTTTCATATTTTCAAATGATGCCACTGTCTTTTTTTTCTTATCCATCAAAATTGATTACTATGCAGAGTGTTGAACTTCCTTTTTAAATTCTGTACATAATTATTTAATAAACGTTTAAACTGAAAAATTCATACATGTTCTTTTTTAGACAGTTTAGAAATATACAGAAAAAAATTAATCTTTAAAAAGTCATTTCAAATCTTAGTACCGTCACAGCCATCATCATTATATCCTTCTTCACAAAAATCTTCTGGAAAATATTATCATATACCTTTTAGTTTTCAGTTGGTAGTTTGATAACCTGTCTGCTCCTTTAGAAGAAAAGCCATCCAGTGTGAGAATCAGTCTATTATGGGGTCATCTCTGCTTCTACATGATTGAAAGGGAGCGATCAGAGATAGTTTGTCTGGAGGCCCAGAGACTATATCTGGCCTCAGAAGTCCAGTTTGCCTCTCATTAGTTGGTCTACAATGATTTAAGCTTGAATTATTTTTCAAAATTTAATAATGGACAAATTTCATATAAGAATCAGGATTTTCATCTTCTTTTGAATAATCAGATCTCACAGTTGCAGGCTGTATTCTAACACAGGACTTCTGGAGTTGAGTAATCTCTACCCAGTTTAGACAGTGTTCTACTTTGCTGCTTCCTCAGTTTACTAAATAAAGAAGCTCTATGCCAGTTGTTTAAGAGCTTGTTGTTTAAATGCTACGAAGTCATGAAAACTTGTGACAATGACTGGTCTTCCTTTGACTCATGGTTTTATGACTTTTCCATTTAAGAACTAAGGCACAAGAGATTATCTCACCATATTTAAAATGGGGAGAAATAACTACAAAATTGAGTCTTAAATCTTAGCAGAAAAATATGTACCAAGGTAATGTTCATCACCTGTTGGAAAATCAGCATGTCTTCATAGTAATCTGATTAACACATACTAGTATTGCAGAAGTAAAAAGTAGAAGGAATTCTTAAATGGGTTTTATAATAGCACCCGAATAACTTTAAACAATGATTTTAAAAATTATAGTGTTTTAAAAAGTATTACGTTGGAATTGTCATTGTTTATGCGTAGAAACATCAAAGTATACATTTTGTGTGTGTGGGAATACTGGTTCTAAGACTCAAATGAGTGAAGCTGTATATATTTATTATCTATTTATCTTGACACAAATAGCTCATATGCTCCCTCATTTCTTATATTCACCCTGAAATATGAGTAGATTAATTGACATAATGTGGTTATGTATCTTTTTTATGTTTTCACTAGATAAGAAGTGCACTCTACTGAGACAGTTCCAGTTAATTAAATCACTCTTCATATTGTACATTATTCTGTTTAGGCATCCTAGCAATCCTGTTGAAGTTTTGCCCATAGATGACCTCTTTCAAATCTAATTCCTATTCAGTTATACTCTGTATGTAAATCAAAAGTTGAAGTGTAATATGAACATTCTATCTTTTTAAAAATCGAGAATATCAATGTGACAGAAAAATAAAACTGACACAAAATTCATAATGTTGTAAAATAAGAACTATTTAATCCATGATATCTATTTATTTAATAGATTTATGTTTGACATCCATTTCTGAGGCATTGGCAAGCATCATAAGGGTCCTATTTTCAAAGATTCCTTGTATAGATTTAAATACTGTTACTGGACAGCTGAAGGGTAAAGCTTCTGTACAAATCATATACAAAAATAGCATTTGAGAACTATATTTTGGGTTTCATTCAGAAGTTGCCACTTCATTAAGGTTAAGCATAAATATAATCTAACAAAGTCAGAGTTTTTTGGTTAAATTATAAATTAAATGTTTAATATTTTCTGACACCTATCAACTCTATAAAAGGAGATAACTACTTTAAATTGTTGAATTTTAATAAAATTAAATGTTTTAGAAGGATTCAAATTCATTGGAAGTCATATGTATCTATATATGTTGAATCTGTCACTAGTAGGACTCAATTATGATTAATTCTATGTCCCTGTTTAGTCAGACTTCTGCCAACAGTTTTCAAGCTTCCTTGACTTTGATCATCTTTCAGTACAATGTTTTGTTCATATATTTCCAAAATATTTTATAAATTATAAATTATGTGCATGACCGACTCTACTAATAGAAGTTATTAAATAAAAACATACACATACAAATGTAGAATAAAAGCAATATAGTAAATAAATTATCGTTGATATTATATTGTTTATTACTGAAGCGTTGGCATATTTATTACAATTGACTCACAAATACACTGTAAGTAAATATGCTTTGTCTTCTCATTTTTTCCTTGAATTAATTCTAAAACAGTAATTCAAAACTTGTTTTTAACTTCAATTTGTTTAAATATTTCATTTAAACCACTGACTAACGTAAAAAGGATACCTTGTAGAGATACATAATCAAAAATGGGACTAGTGTAAAATTGGTTGTGCTTACTGAATCATTTTGTTTACATTTACCACACCCACTAATTAAGCCAATTCTGTAGAGAGAAAGGAAAGATATGGTTGCTGGCATGGTCCTCTTCTCTTGATTTCCTTTTCTTTGCTGCAAGTACTATTGTGACCTGATCTTATTGAAATCTAGAGTTGCCTACTTTAAAAAGAGGACCTTTATTACAGTGAGGTACTTTCATATTACTGGTTTATAATTCTTTGGAGATACAGCCACTGGTAACATCTGGCAATAGTTCTAAGCTTGGCCAAACTCTGTCTTCTGTATTGTCACTTACAACCCCTTCTCCCTTCATTGTGTGTCCAGTCATTACCTTTTAACCCAAAGCCAAGGAACAAACCCTCTTAAGAGAAACCCTTCAAAAATGGTCTGCATTTTCTTTTCTTTTTGGATTCCCCTACTAGTCAGGTGATAAAATAAAATGGTTTAAAATAAAGCAGTTAAGATGTTGGATCTGAAACCACACTACTGTATGCAGATTCTGGCTCAATCACATACAGGCTCTATAATTTTGAGGAAATTATGTCATCTTTCTATGCTTCGGTTACCTGAACAATGTGATAAAATATACGGGTATAGTAAGAGAAAAAATTATGATTTTTGCAAGGTGATTAGAAGAAGGTTAAAGGTAAGAAGGGCATGTTTGATCTCGTAAGAAATAGAAATAAAGGTCAAGTGTGGCTTGAGTGAAAAAATATGGAAAAAAAGTGGATTTGTTCAGAAAGAAGTTCTACAGGTAGCTGGTGAAAGACCTGGTAGGCTATCATACAAACTTTTATTTTGACTCCAAAAAAAAGGGAAGTCAGTGAAGGACTTTAAAGAAAAATACAACAAAATATGACTTAAGTTTTAGGTTTTCTTGGGTTTCTCTTTACCCTGCATTCTAATTCAGCAGATTTACATGTTTTTTTCTGTCATGTCAGTTCTTGAAAGCCAGGAATGCTTATAATCCATTTTCAAATCTATAAAGCCCAGCATATTGCCTAGATTAAAATCAATGCTTAATAATTAAGTGATAAAGCAATGAATTGCTCATCCACACTGGCTTTATAACTTAGGCAAATTCTTATTATTCGTCATTTATTCATCAAACCTTTTCTAAGTAAATTTTTTGATCAAATTACAGCAACTCAAATCTGGGCCTCAGTTTTGTTATTTTGTTTTGTTGTTACAAAGAGAGCAGTACCTACCTGTAAAGTGTTATTCTCTTGCAAGATACCCAGTTTTAAATTAAAAATATTGTTAAGCCTCAAGGGTTTTTTGTCTTAAATCACTCAAATGGACCATTTCCAAAGTATTTTTAAATGAAATGGAAGACTACAAACCACATCCCAACTATTAAAGCCTTAGGCCTGGAGAGAAATCATTAGTTTTATAAAACTAGAATATGTCTTCTAATTCAGTTTGACATTGCTAATGATTTTAAACCTATTTTTCTCTTAATAATCTTATATTGTCTCACACATAAAACTTAATAAAGCATATACAACATATAAACCTACATTACTCTTCAATATGAAGGAGACAGGAACACAAAATATGTTACATTACATTAAAACATTGATGTTAGGTATCATCAGACATGCTGTAATATAAATTCAGCTGTAATTATAGAAATATGCATTTAATAATTCATATTTCATTAATGTACAATAAAAATACAGCATGCAAAGAAATATATATTGTGGCATTCTGGAGAATTATCTTGAGGCTACAGACTAATGTAAAATATAATCATTCTTATCACATATTTGGGGCCATTTCATGAAACCAGTCATATATTCTGTTCATGACCTAGATTTAACTTGATTCCTCTGAAACTTTTCTGTGCTATTTTAATGCCTTAAGGGGCAAAATAAGATTTAAATTGAGATCATTTCTTCATAATCATTGTGCATTATTGTGGCATGTTGAAATAACAATAAAATTTAGCATTGCCATCTTTTATAGACAGAGAAAGGAAAAGGTTGCAGCATATTCTGTATTATTGCCCAATTCAGAGTAGAAAGCATTTCTGTATTTCTTTTATTTAAAAAACTTAGCAGTAGAAGACTAAAAGGATGTCACTTATTTTACTTGAAGGAGTTTCTGTTATACACCATCACCTGGGAGAAAGTTTGTTAGTGTCTCCAAGGATTGTGCATCTCTTACTGTGGTGACATCTCAGAATAATGTTGAAAATATTGCTGACTTTATCATCTGCAGATAATTCGCCCAAATCATAATGATTTAGTGGGAATTCTTAAAATATTAATTATGCTGACTATGTAAGAGTATATCTTTTAAAATATCCTTTATTTTTCAGGCAACGATATTGATTAAACATTTCTCTTGCATGATTAAAAGAGTCCTTTATTTTTATCATATATATTGGTAATAACTGTTTTGCTTGACTTTAAAAACTTGACTTTCATGGGTTATTTATTTTTTCATATTCCCCTTGTCATTTCTTATTCCATTACAGCTATAAATTGAGTCCCCAATTGATCTTTACTTTCTCTCCTCATTCTTCACTCTAGTCAAATGCTTCCAGGGTACAGGTCCTGCTCTAGCTACCCTTGGAAAAACTGAAAAGCTCCCAACTGTAGCCAACATAAGCTTTTAAGTTAAATTACTATTTTCTCATCTTTATCTGCTTTCTTTACCATGTCCTTCCAAAACTAGTTGGCATTTATTTTTGTAAGATGTCTGTCTGAATTATGGCAGATGCCCTGCTTTAACTTTTGTGTCTATTTTTCTGTTTAGTGACAAAATTAAAAGATATTGCACCAACATCACCAGGGAACCCACTTCATACCCATTGAATCAGAAACTCTGGGTGGGACCCAAAATCTTTACAAACATTATACATGATTCTAATAAGTTTGCAAACCACAGACACAGGGCTAGTCATCTAAGATTTTGAATTTTGTCTTCCAACTAAACTGGGTTAAGTTTTGATTACTTCCTTTTCATATTCCTTGATTTGAATTTGCTGTCTGGTTTTTTACTATTGTTTTCACCCTAACATGACAGTGGGGGTGGTGAGCCTGGATATTTGGATCCCAAATGTTGTCAATAGTGAGTTCTCTTCACTATTCTATGCGACTAGTCAGGATTACCTTTCAAGTAGGTGCTTTCTTATTACCTTAGATTAACTCTGTTGATCACAGATAATTAACAGAACATATCACAGAGAAGTGAAGTGTGCACATAATGTTAGAAAAATGGCACTGATAAGGCTGGGTGTAGTGAGTCATTCCTATAATCCCAATACTTTGAATGGCCAAGGTGGGAGGATCATTTGAGGTCAGGAGCTCACGACCAGCCAGCTAGCATGACAAAATCCCATCTTTACTAAAAATACAAAAATTAGCCAAGCTTGGTAGCATATGTCTCTAATCCCAGCTACTCAGGAGACTGAGACAGGAGAATCACATGAACTCAGGAGGCAGAGGTTGTAGTGAGCTGAGATCGTGCCACTACATTCCAGCCTGAGTGACAGAGCAAGACTCTGCCTCAGAAAAAAAATAATCCTGATAATAAAATTTGATGCAGGATTGCCACAAACCTTCCCTTTGTTAAAAAAAAAAAAATCTCAATATTTGTGAATTGCAATAAAATAAATTATGCATATAAATTAGTGACAGAAACATATTTATCTCTTTTGAATGAAGATGAATTTCATGATGTATAATAAATACTGGTTGATAAAAATGGCTGCTATGTTCTAAATGTTTTTGTCCCCTTAAAATTCATATATTAAATCCTGACCCCAAAATGATGATATTAGGAGGTGGAGCCTTTGGAGGGTAGTTAGATCATGGAGGCAGAACCCTCATGAATGAGATTATTACTTTTATAAAAGAGTGTGCTTTCCCTTTTCTACTGCCATGTAAAGTAACAGTAGAAAGATGGCCATCTATGATTTAAGAAGACCTCAACAGATACTGAATTTGTCAGCAAACTTGTTCTTGGATCCCAGTCTCCAGAATTAGAAGAAGGAAATTTCTGTTGTTTATCAACTGCTTAGTTGATGGTATTTTCTTTATAGCAGCCCAAATAAACCAAACACTGCTCTGAATTATAAAATAGGCGAATATGTAAAATTGTAAGATATGGCACTTTGAATTTTTTTTTTTAATTTTATATTCACTACAAACTGATTAGTGAACTCTTGCCAAGAAATTTCAGCAAAGGAGGCTGTTCAATATATTTGAACAATGTAATGTTTGATAGCTTCTTCTACTCTCACTTGCTTTTCAGTAATAATTGTATTCTTAGTTCATTTCCTTTTCATTTAAAATGCATATGTATTATTATAATAGATTCATTTAATAAATACAAAGTTAGGCAAATATTTTCAGTTGAATTAGCTTATTTTAAAATGTTACTTGAACTTATTGCAGCTATTTCTCTATAGGTATTACTGAAAATACAGTATGAAATGTTTTATGAAATCAGCTTTTTTTAAAAAAAAAAAAAAAGCTCTAATTACATAAAATGGGCCCCTAGGTTTTAGTACAATATTAAGTTTTGTTTAAATAAAATTTCATTTAACATATATTTCAATAGGATATAATAAAAATTTAAAAATGTATATTTTCAAAGTATTATTGATTGATAATTTTCGCTTATTAAATCAAAAGAAAATTTAAGAATTACAAAAAATCAAAAGAAAGGGTGTTTCAGAGGTTCAGCTTTTCCAGCAAAGGTACTTACAGAATTTTACTAAGGGCCACTGTGATTCCATTAACCTTTTATTTATATGGAATATCTACTTTAGCTGAACAATATTTGAAGCAACTGATCATTTGTTAATAATGAATCTTCAGGGTGTTATTTATTTTCGCAGACAACTATTCATGTGAATATGACACATTGGAAAGATTGGAACTACAATATAAAAATTTTAAAAAATTAAGGGAAAAAATATCTTAACAGATGTCTCCATCTCATATATAGCATCCAAATACCCAGAGGCCTTCCTCCTAGGGAATTATTTTTAAGTTATAGTGTGGAGAGAAGGAGTTTCTGCTCTTAGTCTTGAATATACGTTATTTATATTTATAGTAATGTATATTTTTAACAAGGAAAGCTGATTTTTTACACATTAATACAGGTGAGTGTTGTCAGAAACAAAATTATCATTGTTATGTGTTATTCAGTAAGTGGTGCAGTTTCTAATCAATATCAGAAATTCTCAGACAGATATCAGGATGAGCAGCTAAATGATATTAAAAATGTGTGCACCTCCTGACCTAATCAATCTCAAATACCATTTTCAGAGATATAAAAAGTTTTTGAGACTTGTTATATTTTACTAAATATATGAGAAAGGAAATAATTGATTGTGACTTTTATTCTCTGGGAACCTCTGGTTTCCATTAAATTTAACCATAAGACTGCTGTAAGTTTTTTTTTTCTCTCTTATATAACATGAACTAATAAGACTCAGAATAAGTTGTACAATTTTAAATTCATGCACACACCAAAATGTCCATTCAATGTAATATTCTTACCCATAAAACTATCATTACTCTTGTATGTTGTCGATGTCATTGAAGTAATAATTGTTTAAGGACATAAACATGAAAAGTGCGAGTTCTTTGTGCTGTGCAGTATACACAGACTTTCAGATAATTTTGCCAGTCTAAACAAGCTCATAAATTATGGAAAACTTAAGAGAGAAGTATTCACACAAATAATACTGTTGAGAGTATAATGTCCATATCCATTAGAGGTGAATTGGGAAAGTAGGCTTTTTAGTCTAAAGAAATTACCTAGAGGTAAGAATTATAAAACCTAGTGTTAATATTTATTGATAGTTAACATGTTAAATTTCCTTTGAACAATGTGGGTATTAGGGACACCAAACCCTGAAATAGTCCAAATTTATGTATAACATTTTACTCCTCAAACAACTACTCATAGCCAACCATTGACTGGAAGCCTTACTCCGATAAGATAGTCTGTGAACACAAATTTTGTACACTGTATGCATTATATACTCTATTCTTACAATAGAGTAAGCTAGAGAAAATAATGTTATAAGAAAATGATAAGGAAGAGGAAGAGAAAACTATGCCTACTGTTCATTAAGGGGGATATTGAATTATCACTTCATTTTTATTTTTTTGAGACAGTCTTGCTCTTCACCCAGGCTGGAGTGCAGTGGCGTGATCTTGACTCACTGCAACTTCTGCCTCCTGGGTTTAAGTGATTCTCTTGCCTCAGCCTCCTGAGTAGCTGGGACTGCAGGTGTGCACCACCACGCCCAGCTAATTTTTGTATTTTTAGTAGATACAGGGTTTACCATGTTGGTCAGGCTGGTCTTGAACTCCTGATCTCTTGATCTGCCCACCTTGGCCTCCCCAAGTGCTGGGATTACAGGGATGAGCCACCGTGCCTGGCCTGAATCATCCTTAAGGCCTTTATTGTCTTCATGTTGAGTAGGCTCAGGAAAAGCAGGGATTGGCTTTGCTTTCTCAGGAATGGCAGAGGTGGAAGAGGTGGAAGGAAAGGCAGGAGAGACAGACACGCTCAGTGTAACTTCACGAAAATACATTATAGTTTTTGTCTGAATTCTTTTTCATTTCATAGAAATGTCTCTATATATTACCAATCTTGCTCCTGCCATTTGCTTTAGTTTCAGTGGCCATATTATAGAAGAGTCGATGTCCTAAAAGATATGAAAAGTAACCTTGAGCAATCACAACTCTTTTGCCAGACTGTCTAACGTTGCACTGTTTTCTGTCAATACTTTTCCTGTGTCTTCTTCCTCGTCTTCTTTCTCATCTTCTGGCACTGGTTCACAAGAACCCACCTTCATCAAGCTGTCTTCTGCTAATTTGTTTGGTCTGGTGTCTCTTAGCTCTTTAATTTTTCCAAGATTCATTACTTGAAACTCTTTAGCCACACTCCCCCACCATGGTATTTTTTGTTGTTTGTTTCAGTTTTTTTTTTTTTTTTTCCATATCCACAGTCTCTTTCAAGGTTTTCTGGATTAGCTCTATCATAAATCTGTGAAGTTTTGTATAACATTTGATTACAGTTTTCTTCAGCAGGAACTTACTGTATTATGCGTATGGGTTTTGTTGCTTTTTCTGTAACAACAAAGGCATCTTCAATGGTATAATTCTTCCACCCTTTCACGATGTTCTATCGGGGTTCTCTTCCATAGTATTGAGAATCCTTTCTAGAGAGTATGGTGTGTAATGAGCGTTAAAGGTTCTTATGAATCCCTGTGTAGAAGCTGAATTAGATATACTGCGCATAGGGGCAAAGAGAGCACTTGGACACCTTCTGTGTTGAACTGAAGAGGTTCACAGTGGATAGGGGATGTCCAATATCAAAACAGTTTTTAAAAGTAGTCCCTTACTTGCTAAGTACTTCCTGATTTCAGGGACAAAGCATCGATAGAACCAAGTCAGAGAAAGGATTCTTGTTCTCCAGGCCTTCCTGTACAACCAACAAACTGGAAGCTGTGTAATTTTTTCCTTAAAACTTAGTGTGTAGCAGCTTTACAGATAGGAGCAGCCCTCAACATAAACCCAACTGTATTTGTATAAAACAGTAGATTTAGCCTATCTCTACCAGCCTTAAATCAAAATACACAATTTTCTTCCATACTAATGAATGTCCACTGCAGCATCTTTTTTTCTAGAATAGGACACTTTCATCTGCCTTAAAAACCTGTTCAGGCAAATATCACTTTTCCTCAGTGATTTTTCTTAATGGCATCTGGAAACTCTGCTGCTGTCTTGGGCAGCAGATGCTGCTTCTCCTGTTACCTTGACATTTATTAAGCCAAAATTCCTTCTAAAATTATCACACCGTCTTTGTGACATTAAATTTTCCAGCTTGAAATCCTTCACCTTCTATTTGTTCTAAGTTGTCATATAATGATTTTCATTTTTATTGCGTTATATTAGAATCTATAGGTATATCTTCCTTAGAACAATCTTGAACCTACATAAAAGCTGCATCTTAAATATAAGATTAAAAAGATAAAAAGAGGTGCAAAGTTTTCACATCTGCTTATACAGATGTAGTGATGGCTTCACAAATTTTCTTTTCTTTGTCACAGTGGTTTTTAGTTTGAATTCATCTAAAAATGGCAGCAACCACAACGGCAGACCTCAGTCTATGGTACATATCAAGCAACTAGACTTTATCTTGTAATGTCATGACTATTCTCTGCTCTTTGGGAGCACCTCCAGCAGCACTAGTGGCACTTCATATGGGTTTCGTGGTATTATTAAAGGTTTACGGTATTGTGCTAAACAGGAAGAAAAATGTATAAGAACTTGGAGAAATCACTTTTTACTGTGATGCACAATTTGCTGGAGAGATAATGCTCACTCAGAGATGATTCAGTTAAAACATATGACGTTTTAAGTGGATGCTCGTAACACTTGGGATCACTGCAGTAGTTACAGGAGGTGCTAATGAAATGATTACAGTGGCCAGGCACGGTGGCTCACACCTGTAATCCTAGCACTTTGGGAAGCTGAGTGGGTGGATCACCTGAGGTAAGGGGTTCAAGACCAGCCTGGCCAACATGGTGAAACCCCGTCTCTCCTAAAAATACAATAATTAGCCAGGCATGAGGGCACATGCCTATAATCCCAGCTCCTCAAGCGCCTGAGGCAGAAGAATCGCTTGAATCCAGGAGGCGGAGGTTGCAGTGAGCCGAGATCATGTCACTGCACTCCAGCCTGAGCAATAGCGTGAGACTCTGTCTCAAAAAAAAAAAAAAGTTATTACACTAGTACAATATGGGTAATTTTATGCAGTTATAATGAATACTGCATATGTATGTATGTTTACATTTGTCTCAACTATGAATGGCACCATGTATAGTCTGTGTTTACTTAGATTTTGATAATTTTTTCTTGTTACAATAGATTTGTGAATATTTTATGGTAGTGAATAATATGATAGACTGGTATCTACACCTATTTTATGCATTTATGACATTTCTAACTTTTTCATAATTTTTTTGATACTTCTGTTCTTGGCAGTTCATGTGAGATTCTTACATTGTCACAAATCTCCCCAAAATTTTCCAACAATATTTATTGGAAAAAAATCTGCTTATAAGTGTATGTGTGCATTTCAAACCTCTGTTGTTCATAGAACCAACCATATTACATTCTTACTATAGAAATAACTACTGTAATAAAACTACAGATTAATTTTATATTCATTGTTAAAACAGTCTATAGTAATTTTGTATAGTATGAGATTGGAAACTTTAGGTAACATCTGGGGTCACAAACTGAGGACTACCAAGGCGAAATTCTACTAGGCCTTTGAGACCACGGTTGGTACAATTCGTTAGACCTTTTACTGACTCTGTATGTGTGGAGGAAGACTTTACTTGCAAGGCTTGTCATCTAATCTTAATATCACTAGCTATATGGGCTTAAATCCTGGGGAGAGCAGTTGCATGTTGTTATCTTGGAATGCAAAGATGTCTGTGCAGTCTTCAAACAAAAGGAGAAGTGGCTTCTTCTACAGTACTAGTGGTTCTGGGGAATTTTGGCTCTTCTGCTCTTAGAAGTAAGTTCTGGGCCTGCTTCTTATTTTTTACAGATCTCTGACTGCCGAGATGAGAGTCTAAATGCTACCAAAGAGACTCCCTAAGTTTCATTCTTTAAAATGGTGAACATTCACCCTTTATCTTTATCTTTTTCAATGACTCAGTGATACCCAGTGTGAGCCATCTGATTATATTATTATGATTTCTACTTCCACTGTTCCTCTCAAATGCTTGTGATACTGCATTTGCAAAGACATTCTCCAGTATCCTGCTCCAGTCCCCAGCTAGTAGAAAGTTTTAATAGTTGTACTACTATACCATGCTGTGAGCCATTCATACTTCACCTACTGACATAATTTTTTTTTCCAGCTGACAATTTAGCTCTAAAATATCATTTTATAGTCCATGTCCTAGGCCATGCCCATCTCCAGCTCTTGGAGGGGAGATTCCCCAGAAAAAGTTTTACAAAATGAGATTCTTTTTTTTAATGCAAGGAGTTTATTGTGAAACACTCTGAAAACAATGTCTGTGAGAAAGTGAAGGAAAGAGAAACAGACAATTTGAACAGCAATGTGGTTATAACAGAGATCTTAGGCAATCCCACAGAAAGTGCTTGAGCTGGGATACCTCATTAGAGATGTCTTGAATTAAGGGAAAGGGCTTGGTCTTTGTACGTTCATAGAAAGCAATGATTGGATGTGGTATGGGGGTTGGAGGAAGAGGAAGGCATCTCCTTTCAGTTAAGGCCAAGTCCTAGGGAAAAACTCAGCTATGAGTTTTCAACTGCCAACAATCTGGGCAGCTGGGGGGTAAGAGAGTCTCAGATACGAAGACAGATTTGGAGGGCGCACTACAGCACCCAAAACAGCCAGTGGGGCTACTGACTAGTAAAGGAAACAACTATTAAGTAGGCAATACCACTTTTGACAAGTAGAATCTGGGAAGCCAAACTAGGTATCCAAGGTAATGAGATTGTTTTATTTTCTTAAAAAAGTAATACTGCTTCGAGCACCTATATAAAGCAATTAGACCCTCTCTCTCAGGTAGCAATTCCAAATGAGAAGGAAAGTAATTGAAGAAAACTATTTCTGAGTGAATATACAAAGGTTTCAAAATCAGAAAAATTGCAAACATTTTAAAATTTAATATGTAAATGAAGAAACTCATAGAAAAGAACACATTTTTTGATTAGCAAAATTATTTTTTCTAAATAGATATTGAAAATATAAAATTGCCATAGTTTGCAAGGCAGGGGAAAATTTATATAACAGCTGCATCACTGAGTAATTTTAAACTTCCCATAATAAAAATCTTGGGTCAAGTGTTAACAGATGTGTTTTTTTATATACATTTTTACTGTTTCTGTAAGGAATAAGAAATAACCCAATTTATTAAAAAGTTGAAGTTAATTTTCTGCTTAATCCAAGATTATTTCTTGAGAGAGCTCTAGTGTTATGTATGGTCATAATCCTGAAGAGAGGGTACGAATTTGTCATTATGTTGTATTGTGGGTGCTAGTTCATCTCACTTGGCTCTGAAGGCCTCATTCATTTAACTAATCACATTTGTCCAGTGTCTTTTTTCTGTGAACCCCTAGGCTCTGGGGATACAAAGATGAACTGGGCATAGTACTTTTCACATGCCCAAATTCATGTTGAGGGGATAGAGTGGTTATTTTAAAATATTAACACTATACAACAAATACTGTAAAAGAAAGATCAATGAACTGTGAAAACCCAAAAGATGGTGCAGCCATTTTTATACATTGCAGAAGGAAGAAAAATCATTATGAAATTTAGCACCTGCCTTCTTGAATGATAAATGGGGCTTTCAAAGCAAAAACCTGGAGTTAATTTTATGTTACAGATTTATAAAGTAGTGTTAATTCTTAGTGTAGCTGGAGCATACGGTGTGCTAAATGGAATGATGTGGGTGATAAGTAAGGCAATGGAGGACGGTGCGGTGGTGGTTCATGCCTGTAATCCAAGCATTTTGGGAGGCCGAGGCAGGCAGATCACCAGAGGTCAGGACTTCAAAACCACTCTGACCAACATGGCGAAAACCCATCTCTACTGAAAAACACAAAAATTAGCTGGGTGTGGTGGCAGGTGCCTGTAACCACAGTTACTCTGGAGACTGAGACAGGAGAATCACTTGAACCTGTGAGGCAGACGTTGCAGTGAGCCAAGATTGCATCACTGCACTCCAGCTTGGGCAAGAGAGTGAGACTCTCTCAAAAAAGAAAAAAAAAAAAGGCAATGGAGTTTTGATCTCAGACTGCAATGGACAACTTATTCCAAAGTGAAAGTTTAGATTTTGTCCCATGAATGGTAGAAATAAGCAGTCTTCCTTTCTCTTTCTTGCCTTGCCTGCCCACCCGTCCTCCCTTCCTTCCTTCCCTCCTCTCTCTCTCTCTTTCCCTCCCTGCCTGCCTCCCTCCTTCCCTCCCTCCCTTCCTTCCTTTCTCTCTTTCTCTCTCTTTCCCTCCCTACCTCCCTCCCACCCTTTCTTCCTTCCAGAGTCTTGCCCGCTTGTCAGGCTGGAATGCAATGGCGCAATCTAGGCTCACTACAAGCTTTGCCTCCCAGATTCAAGCAATTCTCCTGCCTCAGCCTCCCAAGAAGCTTGGATTAAAGGCATGTGCTACCATGTCCAGCTAATTTTTGTATTTTTAGTAGATACAGGATTTCACCATGTTTTCCAGGATGGTCTCGATCACTGACCTTGTGATCTACCTGTGTTGGCCTCCCATGGTGCTAGGATTGCAGGCATGAGCCACTGGGCTCTGCCCTAGCAGTCTTTCTAAGTTGCTGAGTAACATAGCTGCATTTAATTTTTAGAAAAGTAATTCTGGCTGCTATGAAGTGGGACTGAGTATGGTCAGAGATATGCACACTACAATGAACACAGACGTCATAATTGAGGCCAAAGATAATATACGAGTAACAAGGTAGTGGTAGTTGATCGGAAAAAACTTCAAAGAAAAAAGAATTTCGTGTAATTAGTAGACTATAAGAATGCAATGGAATTTAATTTGGAAACCGTGGCTTTTCTTGATGTGATAACTAGAGGACTACCTTTGTGTATAGAGTGCCAGAGAGTAGCTCTATAATCAAAGGGTAGATTTAATGGCCATTAAAGAGATCCAGTTTCTAATTCCTGGAACCTGTGGAACTTGTGAAAGTATTTCATATGGTAATAGCGATTTTGCAGATACTATTAAATTAAGGATATTGAGGATATTTTACTGAGTTATCCATGTTGGCCCTAAATGTAATCACAAGTATCCTTACCAGAGGGAGGCAGAAAGAGATTTGAAGATAGAGGAAAAAGGCAATGTGAGGATTGAAGCAATCATGTTACACTGTTGTCATTATAGATGAAGAAGAAGGTGGGCACAAGCCAAGGATGATAAGAAAGCCTCTCTAGATGGTAGAAAAGTCAACAGAACAGCTTTTCCTCTAAAGCCCCTTGAGGGTGGCCATATTGTTGCACTGGGTTGAGCACAGAAAATTAATACTAAGACAAAAGTATGCTAAATTGCAGGGTTGTTATTGCCGGCGGCCACGGAGGACTTATGTATTTTAGCCTGTGGCCCCAAGCTTAGGGTTAGCAAGGCATTTAAGCTGCAAAACTACATTTTTGTTCATGGGGGCACAGGGGTGTGCAAGGCAAGCTGTTTGTACAGAAGTTAAAGTTTGCAGTTTGTTGCAAGGGGAGGTGGGGTAGCAGTGGAAATTTTTACCCTTAACACTTCTGAGAATTTCTTTTTTTTTTTTTTATGATTTCCGTTCTTTTGCATTTGCTAAAGAGTGATTTACTTTGAGAATTTCAGTACGACAACAGTTCTGAGAACTACACCTCTGCCCAGGGCCCAGGTGTCATTTCTATAAGATGGTGGTGTTTAGGTTTCTGTTTTAGACCCTATCTCAATATCTTTTATCGGCAGAGTGACCACATACCCTGTTTTCATCCTCACATAAAGAGAAGCAGATATTTGGCTTTATACCCTATATCTCTTTTGTCAATATTTATTCTAAGCCAAGGCAACTTTAATAAAATATGATATATTTTACTCCTAAAATCAAGGCATCAGGACTGCCAAATCTTTAACAAACTTAAACATTTAACAAGTTAAACAATACCCCACCACCACCAATTTCTTGCTAGATTTTTACAAAATATACTAACAAACCAGGTCTATTTTTCTCATAGCTGAAAATAATCTACCATTAGCATGTAGGACAGATGATTTTTTTTCCGTCTTTTGATACTTCTCTATGTAAATAATAAAGCAACAACTCAGAAAAACAGATGATTAGTAAGAAATCATTCACTCATGAGAAATCATCTTGTGTTTTCTACAAGTCAAAGGCTTGGAGTAACTTTCAGTTGATCAGATTAAATTCCTTGTACCGTTTATACCCATTTCTCAAGCCAGTGGACAAGCATTTTGAATCGATTTCAAAATACACACACAAGCACACACACACACACACACACACACACACACACAAGCACACACACACACACACACACACACACACACACACACTTTTCAGCAGCTGTTAGGCAACCAAGCACTTCTTAAAGTCACTACCTTTTCAAGAAGACACAACTTTCAGTAACAAATTTTGAGCCATAAACTGTTTCACAGTCTATACCTCCCTAATATAAAAAATATGTCTGTTTTCAGTAATAGTTTGTAGGTAGCTATATCTTAACATATGTATCCAAGTATATTTCTGCTCATAAAATACAGAAACAAGCAATCAAGGAGCATATAAAACCAATTTAATGGTCAATACACTTTGTAATAAATCTGATAAAATCTATAAAATAAATGAAAAAAGGATGATGCTGTATAAAAAGTATAAAACTCATGGGGTGGGTATTCATGATTTAGAAAAATTTGCCTTTTTGGGTTTTTCTTTTATCTTCTCATTTTGTTCTTCTCATTTATAACCAAGAACCAAAAGTCTGAATGATCTTCATTTATCTGATTCTTCAATTGGTGACAAGTTAACCTGCACACTTACAAATGTATCAATCTATTTCCTTTCCTACATGTAAAAAATATATACACATTTACATTATAATAACATATATAATGTATTGAGTAAAAAGGCTTATAAACAATAGTTATTTTTAGGATCTTTTTATGATCATTGATGGTCAATACTATGTTCTTATATGAACATTATAGTAATTTTCATACAAGCATTCAAGCAGGAATATTTTGTCACTTTTGTTGGCTAATGTATTTCAAACACCTGGGTTGCAGATCATGTAATACATATTTAGCAAATATTTATGGTATCCAAAAAGACTATATCAATTTTCTTTGCTTCAGTTTTGAAATGTTACTTATTAATATTACAATAATTTGATTTAATTGCATTTATTTGTTAACTTGGACATGAGGATAATTTGTTTCATATAGAATTAATTCTTTTTTTTTTTTTTTGAGATAGAGTCTCACTCTATCAGCCAGGCTGGAATGCAGTGCTGTGTGATCTCTTCTCACTGCCACCTCCACTTCCCAGGTTCAAGTGATTCTTTTGTGCCTTAGCCTCTCCAGTAACTGGGATTATAAGGTGTGTGCCACCATGCCTAGCTAAATTTTGTATTTTTAGTAGAGATGGAGGTTTTACCATGTTGGCAAGGCTGATCTTGAACTCCTGACCTCAAGTGATCTGCCTGCGTTGGCTTCCAAAAGTGCTGGGATTACAAGTGTGAGCAACTGTGCCTGACCTATATATAATTCATGTCTATGAACTCAATTGTTATTAATGTTATTAATAGAAACTTTCCATACTTTTGCTTTTTAGGCAAAAAGACCTATTTTATGTTCATTTGCATCCACTAAAGAGCCAAAAAAAAAAAAAAAAAAAAGAGCAAAGGATATAGCTCATACTGTGATGAGTTGCTTACTGGTGCCAGCCACTGTAATAGGAAATTTCCCAAATATTCACCTTAACAAATACAAAATATTTTATCAACAAATAAATGTTGACTAAAAATTAGAATATGTGTATTATCTCAGTGGACAGGAAAGAAAAGCATAATTTAACATCGGACATTTTAAATTGAGACATTATATTAATAATAACATAAAGCTTGAAAATATCTAATAATTAAATTCATTTGTAAAAGTTGAAAGATTTTCCTCTAGGGAATAAGGAATGCTGAATATCCATTTGATCATAAAGAATATGGTTTGAAAACTTTTGAAGGGAAGGAAGTCAGAGAGATGATTAAAAAGTGATTATTTTCAAACTAAATACAGGAAATAAAAATTTTTTTATAATTTACATGAATGCATATTATTATTAATGAGAGCATTACATTAAACATTTGCTAAAGTCTGGGCTACTTTTATTTTTAACCCCAAATGATATAGATCTTATTTTCAAATAGTTTGAAACTGTGTGTTTATTAAAAATATATAATAGCAGTGATAATCATAAAAGATAAAATTTGTTGAGAACTTATAGATGTTAAGGCTTTATAAAATCCAGTTGATTACTTTTGCTTTATAATCCTTAACAGGAAATATTAACCCCTGTTCTTTAAAAGTAGGCAGTGTATTCATGTGTGTTTTAGCTAATAAAAAGAAAGTACAATATAATGTATTAAATTCTATATTATGTATTACAACTTAAAAGATATAGTTTATTTTCTAAAGAAATATTTTCCTGTTAGCATTTTATGTATGTGCTGTATATTATTATTCAGTGAAATTTTAGCATACAAAAGAGGACTACTATAGCACTCTTCTGACAAAATGAATAGAAATGTGCTTAAAGATTTGGAAATTGAAACTAAAATCTGTTTTCACATAGACAGTATTGTTATTTTCCACTTGGTGTGTCTTCATTACTACCAGTAGTTAGAAATAGTATGAGTTGCTTGCTTCCCCACCACTAGGGTATCAAAAACAAGCCATAGACCAAGTCAAGCTATTGTGCACACGTTTATTGCATCAGTGATGCCTCTGTTCTCTATCTTTTGTTGGTCTCAGAAATTGATTGCACAGACGTTTCACATTAAGTCACTGTTGACAGTATTCCAATCATTGGATTTAGCTTAACATCTTTCAGAGTCATGAGAATGGGAAATCTCTGAACAAAGGGAGAGGTAAAGGATAAGTATCAAACCTACGGTGCCGTTCCTATAGCTAATGGCTGTAGGCTCACTACATCCTGGTCAAGAAGGAACTTAGAATGGCTATAAAATATTTACTAAGTCTATATATCTTTAATAATAATTTCACTAATGAAATCTAATTTGTAAATTAATATTTTGCTGTTTGCCGAAGGATTGGATGTTGGTCAGATATAAAGATAACTGAAGTATTTGTGGTAACTACCTTTAGAATGTGGGCGAATAAGAATACTAGCTTATCACACCCAGAGAAAGATTTTCTGCTAAAGAAAGATAATCCATTGCCTGTAGAGCGGCACTTAGAATAATATATGCACACATACACATTCACATGCATATCTTTTACCATGAAAGTTCAAAATATTTTGAACTACATAGAAAAAATAACATTCAAATAGTCCTCAGTATAGTAATACAGAACCAAGGAGTTACGATAAGACTAAGGGCACACATTTTTAAGCTTTATTCAGCTAATAAAAATTATAGAAATTTGTGTTATCGATACAAATTTTTGTATCACTGAAAACATTTTTTAATTAAAATATTCTTTAGTAATCTATTCAGAATATGGTGTACTTGTTCTATATTTCTCTTTTTCTCTCTCTTTTTTTGGGTAGGGAGGAGACATGGTCTTATTATTTTGCCCAGGTTGTAGTGCAACGTTGTGATCACAGCTCATTGCAGCCTCAAACTCCTGGGCTCAAGTGTCCCTCAAGCCTCAGCCCCTCAGCCTCCTGAGTAGGCACGCAGCAGCATGAGAAGCTTTATTATTATTATTATTATTATTTTTTGTAGAGACCTGGGGTCTTCTTACATTGCTCAGACTGGTCTCGGACTGCTGGACTCAAGTGATCCTCCTGCCTTGGCCTCCCGAAGTGCTATGATTTCAGGCATGAGCCACCATACTCCACCTACTTGTTTTATTTTCCTAACACAGTTTAGAGTAATGATAAATAAACTTTAAAATAAAATAAACTTCTGCATCTCAGACCATCTAATATACTACTAGTGGTGTAGTTTTTGGTAATCTTCTTATGATGGTATTTACACTGAAAAGTGAAGAGAGAGAACTAATGGTTATAAAACAAAGATACTAATTTAGAAATACTGAGAAAAAAAGAATAGCAGCCAGAATAGAAGTTCAGGGTTATGAGTGATAAAAGCTAAAGAGGTAGTGACAAATAATGGAATATCATAATATGAGGTTTTGAAAATATAAAATGTCTTAGGGGAAATGTGAGGAAGTTATGGTCATGTTTTTGGTGACTTCACTGGAGGTGAAGAATGAAAACTCTGGATTGATAATTTTAAAATACTAATGGAACAATAAAATAATTGTGATCAATAAACTATGATGAATTTTTCATATTATGAGTATGGAAAAAGCTCTTCAAGAATTTTCTCCCTAAAATTTCCTATCATTTTTCCAGTTTTATAAATAAAAAGATAGGCTAAGTAAACTGCCTTATAGCATAAGAGCTCAAAACAAAAGCTGGATTGCAACTCAGGTGCACTGAGCATTATAAAGGCTATTGGTAGGATTGTGAGTTGGGAGAGGATTGATGATGTAATAAAATAAATAGAATATATGAAATAGAATATATGAAAATGCCTTATAGATTCCCTGTGAACTTGTACTGATGAGGCATGCAGTTTTTGAAAAATATTCATAGCTTATAAATGACTGAAAGGTGAACAGTGTAGCTGTTGAGTATTTTAAAGAGGAAAAGGAATTATACACAGATATACAAATACACAGTTTATGAGTATATACATTTGTGTATGTATATGTGTGTGTGTGTGTGTATATATATATATATATATATGAGTGATATATTAGGATAACTGATCACTTCATTCCTGTTCACCACAGTTAGATGATCACAATAGTATTACATTTGCTTATATTAAAATTTATTTGAATAATTAATGGTTTACAGCAACAGATATATACAACACCATTGACCAACATCAAAATCTTCCTTTGGGAAACATGCCTTAAAAGGCTGCTTTCTATATCAAAGTTAATTAGTTCAACCATTGTAGAAGACAGTGTGGCGATCCCTCATAGATGACAAAACTGTTCAACCCAGCAATCCCATTCCTGGGTATATACTCAAATATAAATCGTTCTGTTATAAAGACATGTGCACATATTTTCGCTGTGGTAGTATTCACAATAGCAAAGACATGGAATCAGCCTAAATGACCATCAGTGATAGACTGGATAAAGAAAATGTAGTACACATACCCTATGCTGTATGCAGCCATAATAAAGAACTAAATAATGTCCTTTGGAGGGACATGGATGGAGCTGGAGGCCATTTTCTTTAGCAAACTAACCCAGGAACAGAAAACCAAATACTGCTTGTTCTCATTTGTCAAATGATGAGAACACGTGGACACAGAGAGGGGAACAATACACATTGGGGCTCATCAGAGGGTGGAGGGTGGAAGTAGGGAGTAGGGAAAGGATCATGAAAAGTAGGAAAGGATCATGAAAAGTAACTAATAGGTACTAGGCTTAATACCTGATGATGGAATAGTCTGTACAAGAAACTGCCATAGTAGAAATTTACCTATATAACAAACCTGCACATATACCCCCGAACTTAAAAAAAAGGAAAAAAAAAATGCCAAATATAAGATGGCATGGATATATTTTGTTAAATCAAGAATTTTGGGAACACACTTGGAATTGTGGATGTAAGTTGAATCACAGTTGGCTTCTCTGAAAATAAAAAAATTAAAAGGAAAACATAAAACTGATTTGGAATATATACTGGAAAAAAAGAAAGTTATGTAAAACACTATTCAGTTACCTGAGTTGTACATTGATAAAAAATATTGACAGAAATTTAAAAAGGTAAAAGGAAAAATTCTTTCAGAATCATTTTTGTCTTAACATTTGAAGATAGTTGCTTAAAATTATCCCTTATTTTATATGAAAATGATTAACATACGATTATAAAGTAACTACTGATTCCCTATTCTACATAATCAGATTACCTTTATTGTTCATATTAGTACCTTCTCATTGTAAATATTACTTAGTAATACCTTCTCATCATAAATATTTATTGTTAACAGAATTAAGAAAATGTCTGGAAAACTATTTTTAAACTTCAAATCAGAAGTCAAAAATTAGCCTTAGACACTCCACTTTTTTTCTATACCTGAAAATTACTATTGACTTTATTCAATTGAAAGGCATTAAGACTAAGATTGCCTATGTGCTTGGTGAATTAAACATCAATCATTGTGACTCAATAAGACAAATTTCTCTCTGCACATTTTTAAACACATATTTGCCCATGTGCTGAAAAACAAAACTAAATTGTAAACTACTTAACTGTGTTCACAGCTGAAACTTTACAATGTAATTTTATTATTCAGGAATTAACCAATCTCTGGGAACACTTTAGACATCTGGTCAGAATCCTTGGCATAGTAAAGAGACTGTTTTTGTTATTATCTGGCTGATTTAGAAACTATAAATAAGGCAGTAAAAATATAATCATTTTAGAATTGAAAGAGTAAAAAATCTCTGAGTTAAAATTTATTGATTTAAAATTAAGAACAATTATGACCAATTGGTTAAGATACTTAATAGCCTCTATGTCATGGCATTTGGGACCAGAATCAACTACCATGACATCTGACCAGGGCATTTTAACCATGCCTCCATTCACATTAAGTCAATATCATGAGTGGTTTAATGTGTGTAGAAAATATTTGTGGTACCTGTGGGTAGAATGACAACAGAAGCCTTCATTCCTGAATTCATTAAAAAAAAAAAAAAAAAAGGAAAAGAAGAAATACTTATGCTTCTGATCTTCCAGATTATCCTTAGGAGAGAAGTAGTGATTACATCAGTAATAACACAGTCTACAATGGAAAACACAGATTCAAGGGCTTGTTTTCATAAATTAATATGCTTTACAACAACAAATTTGCTTCTTGGAATTATTACTGAGGAATTATGGAATTGCATCTCTCTGATGATGAGAGGGATATTTGAAACTGTAGCTCACTTTTTTTCTAAGTATTCTTACATAGTTCTACTCCCTTTCCACTTGCTGCTTTCATGGTTAGCACAACCACAGCTGAGTATTTATATCCCTCTTCTTACCATACTGGTTTCTACTTCAAAGCAGGTAACTTACCAGATGGCAACAAATTACAATGGCTAGTCATAAGACGAAATAGTCCTCTTACCAAGGAACTATAACCTCCAGATATACAGGTCATTCAGTAATTGTTAAGGTCCTGGGATATGAAGCCAGTTTATATTATTTACACTTTAATGAGTGCTTACCTAACTGTAATGTTTCTAGAATTCCTCTCAGCAATTGCCAAATCATTCTGTTTATGAAAGGTAAAATGTAAAGAAACACCACAGTTTGATTCCAGTGTGTGTATTTGGTGAAGACTGTTCCTTAATCTCATACTGATCATTTTATTTTACCAGGTGATTAAATGAGCTATTGTACGGAGGTATTGAAAATGTTTAAAAACAATAAGCAAATACTAGATTGTTTATTTAGTATTTGTCTCTATTTTGTGATGGAAAAGCCTAGATTATTTTCCCCTTTTGCAGAAACTTTTTTTTTTGATGAAGAAGATTACATTTGTTTTTATATTTGTGGATACATAGTAGGTATATATATTTATGGTATACATGAGATGTTTTGATACAGGCGTGCAATGTGAAGTAATCACATCATGGAGAATGAGGCCTTCATCCCATCAAGGATTTATCCTTTATGTTACAACTAATCCAGTTACATTCTTTTAGTTATTTCAAAATGTACAATTAAGTTGTTACTGACTGTAGTCACCCTGTCATGCTATCAAATAGTAGATGTTATTCACTTTTTAATGAGTGCAAAAAAAAATTTTTGCACTCATTAAAAAAAAATTCCTAATTTTTTTTTTTGCATTCATTAACCATTCCCTCATCTCCCAAGGTGTCCACTATCCTTCCCAGCCTCTGGTAACTACGCTTCTACTCTCTATGTCCATGAATTCAATTGCTTTGATTTATAGGCATCACAGCTAAGTGAGAACATGAAATATTTGATTTGTCTTCCTGGGCCTGGCTTAGTTCACTTACCATAATGATTCCCAATTCCATCCATGTTGTTGCAGATGACAGGATCTCATTCTTCTTTATGGCTCAGTAGTACTCCGTTTTATCTGTGTACTGCATCTTTTTAGCCCATTCATCTTTCGATGGACATTTAGGCTGCTTCCAAATTTTGGCTCTTATGAACAGTGCTGCAACTAACTTGAGCGTGAAGCTATCTATCTGATAGACTGATTTTCATTTGGGGGAGTATATTCCAGCAGAGGGATCGCTGGATCATTTGATAGCTCTATTTTTAGTTTTTTGAGGAAACTCAAATTTTTCTCCGTAGTGTTTTTGGTAATTTACATTCACATCAACAGTATATATGGATTCCCTTTTCTCCACGTCTTCACCAGCATTTGTTACTGCCTGTCTTTTGGATATAAGCCATTTTAACTGGGGTCAGAGGATTTCTCATTGTAGTTTTGATGTGCATTTCTCTGATAATCAATAACATTGAGCACATTTCATATGCCTGTTTGCCATTTCTATGTCTTCTTTTGATAAATGTCTATTGAAATTTTTTTGCCCATTTATTGATCAGATTATTAGAGTTTTTCCTACATAATTGTTTGAGATCCTTATATATTCTGGTTATTAGTCCCTTGTTAGATGGATAGTTTACAAATATTTTCCTCCCATTCGGTGGATTGTCTCTACTAAGTTGATTGTTTCCTTTGCTGTGCAGAAGCTTTTTAATTTGATGTGATGCCATTTGTCTATTTTTGCTTTGGTCGCCTGTGCTTGTGGGTATTGCTAAATAAATATTTTCCTAGACCAGTGTCCTAGAGACTTTCCCCAGTTTTCTGTGGTAGTTCCATAGCCTGAAGTCTTAGATTTAATTCTCTAATCCATTTTGATTTGACTTTTGTGCATGGTGAGAGATAGGCATCCAGTTTCATTCTTCTACATATAGATATCCAGCTTTTCCAGCACAATTTATTTAAGAAACTGTCTTTTCTCCAGTGCACGTTTTTGGCAACTTTGTCAAAAATGAGTTCACTGTAGGTGTATGGATTTGGTTCTAGGTTCTCTATTCCGTTCCATTACTTTGTGTCTGTTTTTATACCAGCAACATGTTGTTTTAATTACCATAGCTCTGTAGTTCAATTTGAAATCAAGTAACGTAATTATTTCAGTTTTGTTATTTTTGCTTAGGATAGCTTTGGCTATCCTGGGTCTTTTGTGGTTCCATATAAATTAGGATTTTCTTTTTCTATTTCTGTGAGAGATGTCATTGATATTTTGATAGGAATTTCATTGAATGTGCAGACTGCTTTGCATTGTGTTGCAGTTTTCTTACTCCTTAATTTAGTGAGGTCTCAGTTCTTGCCCCAGGACCAAAAAGAATAAGGCACGTGGGCACCAGAGAGTGAGTAAGGCAGAGTAGAATTTATTAAGCAACAGAAAAACTCTAAGCATGGATAGGGGACCCAAAGTGGGTTACCAGAAATGGGGCTGAGTGCATGGGTTTTGTATTATTGTTTTTAATGTGGGAAAAAACAAGAAAGCCTTCTGTAGGTTCTGCCTTAATGGGAGACGAAGTTCCCCTATGAGGGTGTTGCATTTGTGCATGTCTGGGGTTGACCATAGTGACTCCATCTTAGTTGCTACCCATGAATGCCTAAGCAAAACTCATGGAGTAAGGGGTCAAAACTACAATGCTAATGATACTACAATTAGCTGTGGGTCATATTCAGGACATTTAGTTGATTTATTATGCCTGCGCCTAAGTCAGGACTGTCCCTTCCTAGCAAACATCCTGGTATAAGAGGAAGTTATTAAACACATTTTTACCTGCTAGCTCCGCCATACAGGTGCAGGTGTGTGCCTATGGATGCTGTCTCTGTCTCAAGACTCTCCCTCTCTATGTGCCTAGCCACCCTCTAACTGGATCCTTTTTGAATAGTATGGACATTTTAACAATATTGATTCTTCCAGTCCTTGAACATGGAATTTTTTTTTTCATTTTTTGATGCCCTTTTCAGTTTCCTTCATCACTGCCTTACATTTTCATTATTGTGATCTTTCCGTTTTTTGGATAATTCCTAGGTATTTGATTTCATTTTTATTGTAAATGAAATGGTCTGTTTTGTTTGTGTGTGTGTTTGTTTTGAGACAGAGTCTCACTCCGTCACTCAGGCTGGACTGGGGTGGAGTGCAGTGGCACAGTATCTGCTTCCTGTTGCCTCCACCTCCCAGGTTCAATTCAAGTATTTCTCCTGCCTCAGCCTCCTGAGTAGCTGGGACTACAGGTGCCCGCCACCATGCCTGGCTAATTTTTTTTGGTTTTGTATTTTTAGTAGAGACAGGATTTCACCATGATGGCCAAACTGGTTGCACTCCTGACTTCAGGTGATCCACCGGCCTCAGCCTCCCAAAGTGCTGGGATTACAAGTGTGAGCCACCGTGCCAAGTTTAAGTTTTCTTATTTGTTTTTCAGATTGTTCACTGTAGGCATATAAAAATACTAATTTTTGTATGTACTGATTTTTGGTTCTTATGAAGGTGTTGTTTCAGTGTATATAGTTGTTAATTTTGGTGTCCTTGCCAGGGGTTGGGGAACAATTGGTGAAGCTTTCTATTCTGCCATCTTGCTCTGCCTCAGTTGCTAATTTTCTTTGAGGTCATTATTACTGGAAATGAGTTTTGTACTTGTGGTTCAAAACTTACAAGCACACTAATTTACATATATCTTGAGGTTGCAAATATGCCATAATTGCATCCTTCCATCACAGTAGTACTTTTTATTGATCGGCCAACATCAAGCTCCGTGAGGATGAGTATTATACGTACCTAATCTGACAATAATCTGTGTAATCAGCATAGTTCTGTTTATTGCATATGTGTACAGTTCAAGCTGAATGTGTATATCAATGCAGTTTAATATTTGAGCTTCCTCTGTTGCCATCTCTACTGTGAAATTAAGGATAATGACACTCTTGGTGGTGTGGCATCATATTGGTGTCAAGTAAACTATCTAGCAACTTTCTCATATACAAAGAAAAGGTGAATATAGGGATTTATGTATTAAAATTATTTGCCATACATGCTTTGAATATGGCCTGTAAAAATTATCATTTTTTTTCATGCTATACTTGAGATAATAGATTTTGAAATTTATTAACTTACTAGATGTTTTTAATTCCTTTTTGACCTGTATTTGGGAATACTGGAAATTGAGTCAGGAGACTTGAGGTCTAATTTCAGTTTTTCCATCAAATAGTTACTGTTACTTGGGCAACTCACCAACAAGTGTTCAGGTTATTCATCCTAAAATGAAATAGGTTAGTAGGATCAGTGTTTCGATCTGGGTTTTCAGATGCTTGCTGAGGCAGTTTAATGTTGTCTTTAGCTGCTAGTGGGTAGGGAAAGTGGCTAAGACAGCTAAATGGACAAGGCTGTAAACTTTTTTCCTGTTTCAGTCAAAGCAGCGCTCTTTAATACTGCTTAACTTATTTATGTACCCTAGGGAAATGTGTTTGTATAAGGGTTTTTAATTTGAAATTAACAAACAAACTTTGAAAACCACTGGACCAAAGGATATAATACCTAAGATATCTTTGAGCAATTAAGGATGTGAAATTCTATGGGCATTCAAATGTGCTAGAACACTGAATATGATAAACTCTAAATTATATTTCAGTGATGGGGTTTGGAAAATATCTGAAGGGATAAAAATGATTTTTAGTCCAAGGTGTGCTTGCACTATTACTGTCATTTGGCTTTCAGACAAAAAAGTGTAATGGACGCCAAAACTATCTGTTGCAGAATTACATTCATATACTAACATCTTTATGTGATAATCTCATAGAAGATTATATGTTATATGTACTATATTTTTATTTGTGTACTAGGGTAAAAACTTTGGGTATAGACTGTATTGCCAGTTGTTAAATTGAGTCAATATGGAAAGTAATATTCAAAACATAAGAAATGCATGTATGAGCAGAGCACATAAATGGCAGATGAAATATTTTTCCTGTGGTTTATTACTGGCAGTCTAAGCTTCTTTATTCTAGTCTTAATCTTTATTTTTTTAAACCACCATTAGAGATAAAGGAACCATTTAAAAAGGATCACAAATGGTTTATAAAGGTAAGACATGCCATAAAAAAGTGAAATTATAAGTAATGATAACTAATGAAAACATAGAGTGAAAATAGTATAGTAGACAAACAGCTGAAGTTATTTTGATAGTAGGTTTACTAGATATAGGAAATAAAAACAGTGGTAATTTATACTTAATGCTTGTTTTCTCATTTGGAGTATTAGGCACTAAAATGTTAATTTGCTTTTTGTTACTATGAAAAATGTAATCACATGAAAACAATGACTAAGTTTCTTAGAGGTTTATGTTCCCTTTAGAAAATGGCTTCAAAATCCAGCGAGCTTGATTTATGCTTTATATTATCCTCATCTACCATGTGGCTTTTCATATTTTTATGTATTTGTGTTACATTTTCTCAAGTAAAAGAAACTGTTTTCCTACAACAGTTTTGCCTTGAAAGTATCACTCAATGCAACATGTGTTTTCTTTGCCTTATTTCAAAATATGTTCAATCAAATTCAGCATTTGTAACTTTTTACAGAAATTGTTTCTAAATATTCCATTAACTTCCTGTCAGAATAGTATATATTATTTCACTTTAGATTTAAAGCACCAAGATAAATCATTGCTCCAGCTGAAAGAAATCATATTAACATAGTTTAGTTTCTTTTATGAATAAAGATTACTGTTTTTATGTATAATCTTGCATATCAGCATTCAGTATTTGGAAACCTTTGTGTCTAAAGCTAACTCTGTGAGTATGGATTAAAATGAAGCCATAAAGTGACATTTAAGTAAAACAGGTAAGTCAATAGGCAGAGCCTTTTATTTTTACAAGTGTTAAATTCATTACAAATTTTACTGGAAAAGTTTTGTTATTAAAACAAGAAAGAAATATTTGTCCTTCTTTCAAGAATTACATAAATAATAATCAGAGACTATAATTTGAAATTTCTGTTTTTTCAATATATATGTAAATTTTCAGGAATCATACAGAAAGTTCACGAAGCACATATGTTAGAAAAATATTGTGGCTAAGACTAAATAAAATACAATAATTTTAATATTTAAATACTTTTCAAAATGGAACCAGTCCAATTTTTCTTTCAATGGAGATTTTAAGTCTTCATTTTTAGAATTGCTTTTGGTTAATGGTAATGAAATATTTAAATGAATTCTTTTAAAATAGTCTTTTTTTCTTGTTTGGCAAATAAGATTATTAAATATCTAGAAATCATAAATAAAATTCTCTCCATGACTGTATTAGTACCAACATATATCATTATAGATGTTCTAAGCTCTAGAACCTATTCTTTCAGTCAAACATTAGACACTATTCCAGATGTTATTCTGCTGATAATTGTTGAACAAAGTGGAGAAAGTTTCTGCCCTCTTAGAATTTACACTTTGGAAACTATAGCAATACACAGTATTATAACTAAGATAGTTTGAAGTAAAATAAGCACTAAGCAGAATACAGCTTATATGTGCGTAAGGAACTAATGTGCTTTAAATGCATCATAAAATCTAAAACAGTAAGTGTGGGAAGGTATACTGAGGGAAATTATCAAACTTCAGGTACTATGTGGCACTTGTTTTGACCTTTAGAGATGGATAAAATTGGGAAAGTATGGTCAGGGGTTGGTGGAAGTAGGCAAAGGCATTCCAGGTGGAAGAAAGTAAAAGACACAAAAATCACAGAGACTAGGAAGTACCTTAGCTTACCTGAGCATGTCACAGTACATCAGAACATTTTAGTTAAAATTTATGGTTATCTTACTATGTTAGATATTATAATGTCCTATACTCAGTGTTGTAATTTTCACACCCTCATTGAGCAGGTAGCATTATTTCTGATGTGCCTTGAAACTAAGTAACATGCTTAAAATTATATAACTCATAATTCTTAGAGCCTAAATTTAAATCCAGGTCATCTGTCAAAAAATTCCCAAAATCTTAAACATTGCAGTAGGTTCTCAAGTTTTGTTTTTGTAAAAATGTGTTTGTTCTGTTTTTATAACTGACGCGTATTTTTACTGAGTATAGAAGTCTAGATTGGCAGTTATTTTCTTTCACTCTATTATGATGTTGGCCCACTGTGTTCTTGCTTCTGATATTGGGAAGTAAGTGATGATCTTTGATCTTTGTGTCTCTTTGAAGATAATTTGTCTTTGTTCTTAGGCTGCCTGTATAATTTACTCCTTGTCTTTCATTTTCAGAAGTTTTAATCTAAATAAAGTTTTATTTGTATGTATCCAGCATAGGTCTTGGTACCTTTCTAAACCTTTGGATACTCTCTCTTTTTTTTTTTTTATCTTTTGATAATTCTCAGGCAGCAATTTTTCAAATACTGTTCTTGCCCAATTTCTCTACCTTCTTTTGTGATACTCCAGTTAAATATTGGCTATTTTCCTTAGCTCCTGTATTTGTTTTGTTTTCTTTTATGACTCGTATCCTTGATATAAATATTTCTATCTGTATATCTTTTACTAGCAAGTTTATTAATCCTCTTTAATATATCTATTAATATAATGTATTGTTATTAAATTTCAGGTTATTATAATTTTCAAAATCAGTTTTCCTTTGTCTCTTTTATGGATTTCAGTTTTCTAGTGGAATTCCTTGTCTTCGATATTTTTATATGTATTAATCATAGGTATTTTAAAATCTGTATCCAATAATCACAGTATCTCAATATTCTATTTCTACTCTAAGTTTATCTCTTGACATTTGGTAAACAGTATTTAAGAAACTTTTTTATTGAATGGCAGACAGTTTGTTTCAAACTTTGAAAAGCTCTATCTAATGTTATCATCTTCCAAAGAGGATTTATTATTTTTTGTTCTGGCAGACAGAATAGAAATAGATGATCACATTTTAGTCAAGCATGGTTTTCACATGGTTTATTTTGCTGGTTTGTTCTTCAAGACATGTGCCTCTGTTGTGTTCATTGAAAGCTAGAACTGTTTAGCAAAACTATTAGATATTTCAGACCCTAAACTTTTATCTTTCTTGCTCTATTAGACTGCTAATGCTTTTTTGTAATTTCATACTATAAATGCAAGGTTAAGAGGGAACAAATGCCTCTAACGAATAGGGGTGAAGAAATTTTGTGCTCACTTCTCTGTTCTTCTCTTTAAGGACCTATCTCCTTGACCAAGCTGAATGCTAGTATTTTCTTTTCATTCAAAGAAGTTGCTGCAAACTCCAGCTACTGTTTTCTGCTTACCTAGATGCACCTATTTATCTGACTGCAAATGGGCAAATGTCCTGGTTTGAAAAGCAGAGCCCACTGTAGTCTTAGTTTGCTTCCTGTCTCTTTAACTTTAGAAAATCTAGTCAACTTCAGTTGTTCTTGTAACAATTCAATGATTGATATATTTTATTCAGTTTCTACATTTGTTTTTGGTAAACTGATGTTTGGCAGGGTTTTAAAAAATTTACTGTTTTTTAGATAGTTTTTGTTAATATAAGTACATTCCCACTTAGTGTTCATTTGCTAAAAGAAAATTTTTAGAATGTGTATTGAATTTTATAAAATATTTTTCTACCCTGAAATGATAAAACCATTTTTCCTTCTCTAAAATATTTTCTTGTGTTGAGGCATATTTCCATTTCTGGCATATTTCCAGCTCAAATTATATAATGTATTTTAAATACATTACTTTATTGCTTATCTAAATTTACGTTTTTTAGAAAAAGTTTTTTGATCCTAAAAAGATTGGCTACATTTCTCTTCATTGTTTTATGCTCACCAGATTTCAGTAGCTAGGTTTTGGTAGTTTCAAAAAATAAGTTGAGTCATTTTTCCTGTTTTTCTTTTCTCATCATCTATATGGCATAAGAGAGGAAATAAAGACTTGGGAGTAATTTTGTTTGAGTCTGTGTGAGCAAATCTTCCTCCTTTGGTGTACTTGTAAATGTCTATTGGTTTAGTATGATTTTTTGATTCCTCTTGAATAAATTTTCCTCTTTTATATTTTCTTATATCTATACCCTTCACCTAAGTCTTTGTTCATAAATGATGTATTGCTAGAGTCTCTTGCTCTTCCTCCGCCTTTGTTTCTTCCTAGTCTGGTTATCTCTTATTATATGGCTTTAATGTTTATAAAATAAGTAATGTGTAAATGAATAGTTTTGATCCAGTCATAGTTCTTCTGCCAATTATTCCTTGACATTGTGAGATCTAGACTGTTTTGCCTAGAGGTAATGGCTGCTACTAATTAGTGATAATTATTTGTCACTAGGCTAAGAATATTGTAGTTATTATTGCCTGCAAGGCTTAAGTTCATTTTTGAAGTAGAAATTGTTAGTACTTTACATATGAAGGCACCTGAGGCTTGGAGAACTTGAGTAGGTTATTTGGAAAAATTAAGTAGTTTAGTGGATATCACAGGCAAAATTATAAGGTAATCTTGGAGATTCCCATCTCCTGTTGTATATGCCCTGTAAAATCTCCTCCAATTACGTGTGAGTGAAACTGTAAATATGATATTTCTTCCATGATTACATTATATTCAGAAAGAGATTTTACAATGTAATTAAGGCCAATAAGTGACATTTAATCAAACCTGATGGTCCTAGATGGGGCTGCCCTAGTTAGATGGGCCTTTAACAGCACTAGAATTAGCAGCAGAGATTCTCCTCTTGTCCTTAAAAAGAAAACAAACTGGCATGCTGTGAGAGGAAGAGGCCATGTGTCAAGAGCCTGTGAATACCTTCTAAATGCTGAGAGTAGTCCTTACCTGGTAGCTAGCAAGAACAGGAGACCTAAGTCCTACAGGCAGAATGAAATGAATTCTGCTGCAATCATTGAACTTGGAAGAGAACTCTACTTCCCAGGTGAGATCACATCCCAGTCAATACCTTGATTTCAGCATGGTGAAGACCCCAAGCAAAGGATTTAGGTAACTCACACTTGCACACTAACTTATTGAAACTGTGAGACAGTAAATTTATGTTGTTTTAAGACACTACATTTGTAGTAATTTGTTAGGCAGTAAGAGAAAACTAATATACTAGATGTCTAGAGATTTAATAAGCAGCAGAGATAGTGTTCAAACATAATCTCTGACTTCAAAATTCATCTTCACAATTATGCTGTCTATCTTACTTTAATACATTTGTGACTGATAAAAATTCAAAATATCTGTCTGTTGATCTGAAAAAGTGAACTGCTATAGAGTTTATGAAATTACAACCAACAAACTTGACAGGTTTGCCTTTATATTTTGTTCCCAATGGCTACAGAGTTTAGTATACTAGACCTGTCTTTTTATTGTCTTCTGTCTTTTCTGTCTCATGCATATTTTCAAAGTACATAAACTGTTTTACCTAAATTTGGTAGGAAGACTAATGTCTAATTTGTAGTGAGAGGTAAAAAAATGATAAGGATCTAATTTAATAAATCATGCAAACCTTTACTCCTTTGATAAATACATTTTAATGATATTGTCCTCTTCCATCAAAACTGGCTCAAAATATGCTTTCAAAAATAGTATTTTACTCTAATATGTGGTTACTGTACTGAACAGTGCAAATTTAAATAACAGTTATTTTAAATACTGGAATTAATTATTCAGTGTTGAATGAGAAACTATTTTGCAGTAAGAATGTCTAAATTCAGGAAAATGCTTTTGAATTAAGTAAGACACTGATGAATAAAAATTCTTGAACTCTGGGTTATTTTTAGTTGCTACTCACTTTTTCTCTCTTCATAGGTATATTTTTCAATATTTAATTTTTAAATTATATTTTCTTCATCCTTTCATGGTTTTTCTTTGTACATATTTCATCTTATCTGGAGGTTACTGCACCTGACACTTTAATAATAATGATACCCTGAAATTGATAATTTTCTACTAATTATCAAATTACTAAGAATACTAATAATTATTAGCTTTTAACAAACATATAGATTTAATATAAAAAAATGATTAACTTTTTGACACACTAAATTTGTTTCATATTATTATTAAGGTATCAAAATAAAAACCAGCAGCATGCTTATGCTTTTTTCTCTACAGAAATAATGTATACCCATTAATGTGAAATTTCAGAACATAACTAATGAGCATATTCCAAAGATTTTATGCATATGCCGTTTATGCTACTGAGTGGGATGATTTTTCTCCCATTCACCACAGCTGATGACGTCTTGACTATTGTAGAATCACTTTCATTTTAAATAGCATATTCATTAAACAAAATATAATCGTTATGTTGAATTTTTATGTAAGTCCTCTTTTAATGTTTACAAAAAAGAAAAAACTAAGACAAATGCAACCAATGAAAACTGTAAATGTTACCATACTCATGGAAGACGTTAACAATGTAGTGAGCACGGTACATGAAAAAAATGGGGCTTAAATCCAGCAAACCTTGAGTACTATTAGAGAATATTCTGAGCAGAGAATTAGTACGTGTGTCATGAATAAAGCACAATGTTGATAAGGTGGCTCTCATTCCTCTGCTTTTCACTAGTTATTAAATATGTAAAAACAATTGGCCCTATTCAACCAAAGTACAGTAGTGAGTAGAACTTCTACATTTAAACTGTTGTAACCTAAATGCTTACTATGTTTCACTGTAATGTTTGTAAAAAAAAAAAATTGCTGTACAAATGTAGCAAAATGATAAAGAATCATTTTGAATTTTATTTTGGGTACTAACTTCAGCCTTTACATTATTGGTCATATCATATTTGATCTTTTCTGTTTATTTAATCAACATTAATTGAGATATACAGGGTGCTAGATCTGTAAAGAATGCTGAGATGTATTAAACTAAGATATGTTCTGTAATCTCAGGGCTCCTACTCCTCATGTTGTTCATATAAATACAGAGACTTCTTAACTCTATTAGAAAATGGAGTAACTGGGTTGACGTTATGTAACACAACTCTGTCAAATAGAAATTAAATGAGATTCATGTTTTTTATTTAACTTTTCTAGTAGCCACTAAAAAATGTTAAGAACATAAATTAAATTAGAATTAATACGCTTTGTTTAACTCTTTATGTAAAAACGATTTCTATTTCAACCAAATGTAAGTAATAAAAAAACTTTACTGAGATACTTAGCATTCCTTTTTTAATACTAAATTTTCAAAACTCAGTGTGCATTTTGTATTTATAGCACATCTCAATTGATACTAGCATGTTTCAATGCTTTATAGCCACATATGGCTACTGTATTGAAAAGTGCAGATTTAAATAAGAGTTGACATTGATTTTAGCATTTTAATAATGCTATACCTAGATTATCTGCAGACAAAAGCCCAAATTTTAATTTTTGACAAGAGCTCTATTCTTAAAAAGTATTTTTATATAGAGAGTATATTCCCAGAGTAATTTAAATTTTTTGTTTGTTTGCCCAAACTAGGAAAGCAAAATTTTACCTCTAGTATTTTGAATTACATTGTTGTAGGGCCACTCTCTCCTTCAGAAAAACACCATGAAAAGTTTTATGATTTTAATCTACCAAAAGTTCTGTAATTTATTTATTTTAAATATTTATCTGTAACAACAAATCTATCAAAAGTTTCCTTTTTTATAGTTATGTTTTTAACTTGTGAGCTAGTTGCTAAGTTGCTTAATTAGTTATTTAGTTATACTCTGTCATCAACCATATTACTGATAATGCTATTTTTATTTTAAAACATTTAATAAGGGAGATAATTCTACATTGTGAGCATAAGGCATAAATCTTCAATACCTTCTGTAGAATTTATTGACTTACAAAATTTTATTGAATGAGATACTAAAGAATACTGTTCATACAGTTTTTTAAATGTAGAAAAAGTCATTTTGGGGGAGTATTGACATTCTATAAAACTAAAAAATGTATAAATTGGCAGAGAGCTCAAAATAGCTAGGAGTAACATATATATTATAGGCTTAATTGTAAGAAATAGCCTAAAAATATATAATTTCATATTCCCTTAGAGCTACCAGTGTGTGTGTCTATCTGGCTGGGAACAAAATTTTTGTGAGCAAGAATCCAATGAGTGTGAAATGAATCCTTGCAAGAACAATTCCACCTGTACTGATCTTTACAAAAGCTATCGGTGAGTAAAATAATTTTAGTTTTCTTCATGAAATTACTTGGAGTGCTCAGTGTCCTTGGAATACATCCGAACATTATTTTCACTTTAGATACATTTAATTAAAATAACCACCCAGAGATGAAAAGCTATCCACTGACAAGGTGGTGTCACAATCATGTTAAATACTGAAGACCAAATGTCAAGACAACAAAATATAAACCAGTTTTAACTTGAAAATGCAATATTCAGATATGGTAAAAGATACAAATGCATTTACTTCTTCAAAACATGCTTTTTCCATCTTAAAATTGTTTTGGACCTTTCCATGCAGTATGAGAACTAACTCACTATGACAAGAAAGGAGTGAGTTCACTAAATTAAAACTTCCAATTTATTACTTAGTGATTATTATTATTTGGATTATTTTAGTGTAATTTAAAAATTATTTTACAGTATATATTATCCACATATTCCCTAATTCAATTGTATTAATTAGTTATTTGATAAGAATTCTGAAGAAACTCTAAATAGAAATTCTGAGTAGATGTTTATGTCTTTTTTCCTCTTCTTAATGGAGTTGTTTTCTGCTTGTTGAATAAATTCCTTACAGATTCAGTATATTAGATCTTTGTTGGATGCAGAGATTTTGAGTATTTTTTCCTATTCTGTCACTCGTCTGTTTACTCTGTTGATAGCTTCCTTTACTATACAGAAATTCTTTAGCTTAATCTCAACTTGTCAATTTTTGGTTTTGTTGCAAAGGTTTTTGAGGACTCAGTCATAAATTATTTTTTTAAGGCTGATGTCCAAAATGGTGTTTTCTAGGTTTTCTTCTAGGATTCTTATAGTCAGATATCTTATATTTAAATATTTAATCCATCTTGGATTAACTTTTTGTATGTAGTAAAAGGTAAGGATCCAGTTTCTGTCCTGTGCATATGGATAGCCAACTACCTCAGTACCCTTTATTGAACAGTGGATCCTTCACCACCACCCCCTCCATTGCTTATTTTTGTTGATTTGTCAAATATTAGATGGCTGTCAGTATTTGGGTTTGTTTCTGGGTTTGCTGTTCTGTTTTACTGGTCTATGTGTCTGTTGTTGTTGTTTTACTAGTACCATGCTTCCATGCTGTTTTGGTTACTGTAGACTTACAGTATAGTTTGAAATCAGATAACATGATGCCTCCAGCTTTTTTTTCTTCTCTAAGATTGCGTTAGTTATTCAGCCTCTTTTTTGGTTTCACATACATTTTAGGATAGTTTTTCTCTAATTCTGTGAAAAATGGCATTGGTAGGTTGATAAGTTGAATCTGTGCATTTCTTTGGGCATTATGGCCATTTTAATGATATGGATTCTTCCAAGCCATGAACACAGTATATTTTTCCATTTGTTTATGTCATTAGTGATTTCTTTTAGCAGTTTTTTGTAGTTCTATTTGTATAGAACTTTCCATTCTTGGTTAGATGTATTTCTCGGTTGTTGTTGGGGTGTGTGTGAGTGTGCACTGTTGTAAATGGGATTGCGTATTGTAAATGGATTCTTGATTTGGCTCTCAGCTTGAATGTTATTGGTGCATAGAAGTGTTACTGATTTTTGTACACTGATTTTGTGTTCTGAAACTTTACTGAAATTATTTATCAGTTTCAGGAGGCTTTTGGTGGAGTCTTCAGCATTTTCTAGGTGTGGAATCATATCATCAGTGAAGAGTGATAGTTTGACTTCTGTTATATCTATTTGAATGCCTTTTATTTCTTTCTCTTTCCTGATATATCTGGCTTGGACTTCCTGTACTAAGTTGAATAGGAGTTGTGAGAGTGGGCTTGTTCTAGCTCTCCAGGGGAATGCTTGCAGATTTTGCCCATTCAGTATTATGTTGGCTGTGGGTTTATCATGCATGGCTCTTATTATTTTGATATGTTTCTTAGACCCCTAGTCTTTTTAGGGTTTTTAACATGATATTGAATTTTGTGGAAGAATTTTTCACTTCTATTGGGATCATCATGTGGTTTTTGTTTTTAATCTGTTTATGGGGTAAATCACATTTATTGATTTGTGTACGTTAAAGCAACCTTGCATCCAGGAATGAAGCTTACTCAGTGAATTAACTTTTTCATGTGCTGCCATATTTGAGTTCCTAGCATTTTGTGGAAGATTTTTGCATCTGTGATCACAAGGTGTATTGGCCTGTAGTTTTCTTTTTGTGTTGTATCTTTGCCAGGTTTTGGTATCTGGACAATACTGGCATCATAGAATGAGTTAGGGAGAAGTTCCTTCTCCTTGATATTTTTGGGAATAGTTACAGTAGAATGGGTACCAGTTCTTCTTTCTACATCTGGTAAAATGTAGCATGTATCCAGCTTGTCTGGGGTTTTATTTTGTTGGTAGGTTTTTTTTTTTTAATTGCTGATTCAATTTCAAAATTTGGTGTTTACAGGATTTAAATTTCCTCCTCATTCAATCTTTGGGAGATTATGTGTTACCAGTTATTTATCCATTTCTTTTAGATTTTCTAGTTGATGTGTATGGAGGTATTCATAAGGGTCTCTCAGAATCTTTCTACTTCTGTGGGATTAGTTGTAATGTCACCTTTGTCCTCTCTGATTGTGCTTATTTGAATCTTCTATCTTTTTTTCTTTTTTAATGTAGCTAGTAGTTTATCAATCTTGTTTATGCTTTCATAAAAAAACCAACTTTTGGTTAAACTGACTCTTTACATGGATTTTAGGTGCTTAATTTTGTTCAGTTTTGCTCAGATTTTACTTATTTCTTTTCTTTTACTAGGTTTGGAATTAGTTTGCTCTTATGTTTCTGCTTTTCCAAGTATGATCATTAGTTTGAGATCTTTCTAACGTTTTGAGATACATATTTAACAAGTGGCCAATGAACATATGAAAAAATTCTCAACATCACTAATCATCAGAGAAATGCAAATCAAAAACACAATGAGATAATAACTTACAGAAATCAGCATTGCTATTATCAAAATGTTAAGAAAGCAAGAGCTTCTCATATGGCATTAGAGAAAAGAGCATGTTTAAACACTGTTACTGGGAATGTAAATTAGTTCAGCTACTGTGGAGAACAGTTTGGAGATTTCTCAAAAACTTACAACAGAACTGCCATTTCACCCAGCAATCCCATTACTGGGCATATATCCAAAAAAAAAAAATCATTCTACCAAGAAGATACATGCACCCGTATAGTCATGTCAGCACTACTTACCATAGCAAAGACATAGACCTAACTTAGGTTCCTATCAACATTGGATTGCACATAGGAAATGTGGTCCATATACACCATGGACTGCTATGTAGCCATAAAGAACAAAATCATGTTTTTTGCAGCAACCTGGATTCATCTTGAAGCTATTATCCTAGGTGAATTAATACAGAAACCGAAAACCAAATATCACTTGGTCTTACTTACAAGAGGAAGCTAAGCAACGGGTACTCAGGGACATAAAGACGGCAACAATAAACCCTGGGGACTTCCAGAGGGGAAAGCAGAGGAGACAAGCACGGGCTGAAAGCCTGACTGTTTGGTACTATGCTCACTACCTGGTTGATGGGATCACTTGTACCCCAAACCCCTGCATCATGCAGTACATCCATGTAACAGTTGCACATGTACTCCCTGAATCTAAAATAAAACTTAAAGTTATTTTTTAAAAAATGATGATACACACAAAAAAGAAATTCTGAGTAGCGACTATTATTCCAAAAGCTTAATAACCAAATATATATTGGTAAATAATTTGTATGTGTGTGTGGTGGAGTCTCACTCTGTTGCCCAGGCTGGAGTGCAGAAGTGTGATCCTGGCTCACTGCAACCTTCACCCCCTGGGTTCAAGTGATTCTCCTACCTCAGCCTCCTGAGTAGCTGGGATTACACCTGCCTGCCACCATGCCTGGCTAATTTTTGAATTTGTAGTAGAGATGGGGTTTCATCATGTTAGTCACGCTGGTCTCTAACTCCTAATCTCAAGTGATCTGCCCAGCTCGGTCCCCCAAATTGCTGGGATTACAGGCATGAGCCACCATGCCCATCCCTTGGTAAATAATTTTTAATCCTAAATTTGTTTGGTATACATTGCATCTCTCATGTAGATGGATAATCAAGTATATTATAACTAAATGGTTTACCTGTTCAGAAGCAGATTAATTGCATACAAATGCACTCAGATAACTATTTTCCAGAGAAAATTATTAAAAGTATTTCAGTATGTCCTCCAAAATAAATCATACATTCACTTTAGCCTTGCGATTAAGGTTGAGAATTCTGGATTAGCTCATGCCTGTAACACTTTTCAAAATGTTTCTAACTTTTTGGTGACTAAAGTGGGTTTTAAGGAGCAGACTATTCAACAGTTGGCTGTTTGCTTTATTGAAAAGAATTCCACAGTAGCTGGCAATAATGGGATAGATACTAGGTGACAAAAAGGAAGATAAATGAATAATTTTGGTAACATAGAAAAACTCACAAACCAATAGTTAGGATAAGTTAAAAATATAGAAAAATATAAAGACCAAGATGTTTTTTGTGAACTTAGCAATAACTAAAGTTGATGTGTGAATACAAATTGATATTAATAACCTTTCCATCTGTGTAGTAGGAGAAATAATCAACTTTTGATAAACCAAAACATAATCTTCATTGTTAACTATATTTTATTTTTCTTACATCAATTAATTATAAACTATAATATATAAATTTTCTAGTATTTCTTTCATTGAGACTCTGATATATCCTTTCTTTAGCATTTAGCTCTTCCTATAATTTCTTAAAATAACTGGTGTATGTGTGAATTGATGCTGTTGGCAGTCACGAGACACCACTGGGAACAGAACTAAGGCTGAAAAAGTTGAGTTTTGGCCAGATGCAGTGGCTCAGGCCTGAAATCCCAGCACTTTAGCAGGCTGAGGTGGGCAGATCATGAGGTCAGGAGTTCAAGACCAACCTGAGCAATGTAATGAAACCCTGTCTCTACTAAAAATACAAAAAAATTAACTGGGTGTAGTGGAACAAGCCTGTTATATCAGCTACTCAGGAGGCTGAGACAGAAGAACTGCTTGAATCCAGGAGGCGGAGGTTGCAGTGAGCAGAGATCATACCACTGCACTCCAGCTTGGGTAACAGAGGGAGACTCCATCTCAAAACCAAAATCAAAAAAAAAAGAAAAAGAAAAGTTGGGTTTGGAACTCATTGCCACAAGGGACAAAACACATCATGTAGATATCTAAATAAAAGGATGTTAAAAAGGACTTACAGACTTGGGCTTGTTACATGTATTTTGGGGAGAGTTTTAAAGAGTGCGGTTTTGCTCTAGATAAGTTGTCAAGATGTGAGCAGAATTTTATTATTTGGTTTGTAATAAGTCCTACCTAGGGGGATGGAGGAAAAGACAAGAGAGGGGTGAAAGCCAACGTTTTTAAAGGAGGTAGCAATTGCTTGCGTTAGCCATGAGGGGATTGTTTTGTTAGTCTTTTGGTTTGGGTGATCTTCCTGTTTTTGTCTCTATTTAATATGATTATAATATAGTCTAGTTTTTATGATCCCATTGTCTAATACTGATGTTCTATGAAATTGTCTGTTGAAATAAATGTTCATCAGAAAAACAGACATAGCTCTAAATGTACGTTATAGCTTGTGGCTAGCTCTTGAATAGCCTGGTTATCAGAGACTACTTTGCGCCTTCCCAAAACAATTTCTTATACATATGAGGAGTGTGTGTGTGTGTGTGTATGTGTATGAAACATATCACTTATCTTCGTCCATCTATTTGTTTAAAAATATTCTTACACATCTAACAAAATTAGATGACCCAAATATTAATTCATTGTTCAACATGGTATTAAGTTTATTTAAATAAAAGTATTGCATTTGATATAGTAGTCTTAAAGATTGAAAATAAAATAAACAACATCTAAAAGCTTAATTAAAAATACTTTATTTTAATACTCATGATACATAATCAGTCTTTCTAGATAACCTTGACATGGCTTATTGTGAACTCCTAGTGATTTAAATCTATGTAGGTTTCAAAAGATTTTGTCACCTAAATTAAGACAAACTCTTAGTCATTTCATCGTTCCTAAGATTTTTGATATATTATTTATTTTCATATTTCCTATATTATTTGTTGTATTTTTTTCTGGATATAAAATTTATAGTCCTGTTGAAGCAGATTTTCTGAATGTACTTCTTTGTGATTATAATTTATCAATGTGAACATTATATTCATGTTGGCTTTACTAGATTGTTAAAAGAGCAGTCACTAAATATGCTATTAATGAAATGAGCATAATGTGTATATTCCATATGTTACATATAAATAGGATGACTTACTGTTTAGGAATTTCCTTACCCAGTTATTTTTCTAAATAATAAATTTATTGAGACATAATTAATATGCTATGCAATTCACCCTTTTAAGTATATAATTCAGTACAATAGACCCTCTTTACTATCCCAAGGGAGATATGTTCCAAGACCCCCAGTGGATGTCTGAAAATCACAGATAGCACCAAACTCTATACAAGGTAACATATATCCCTTAACTTACAATCAGGTTATGTTCTGATAAACCCATTGTAAATTGAAAAAAAAAAATTTAAGTCAGGAATGTATTTATAAATATTTAATATACTTAAATTACTGAGTACTATAGCTTATCCTAGCCTTCCTTAAACATGCACAGAACTTATATTAACTTAGAGTAGAGCAAACCACAAACTCTATTGTATAATAAATTATTGAATATCTCATGTAATTTATTGAATACTCCACTGAAAGCAAAAAACAGTGATTTTAAGGGCACTTGAAGAACAGTTTCTACTGAATATGAATTGCTTTCATCCCATTGTAAAGACAAAATATGTCAAACCAGTTGGGAACCATCTATATCTAAAATATGTTTTTTTCTATATATTACTATGGTAAAGTTGAAATATAAATTGGCCACATTACAAGATTAACAATAACCACTAATTAAGTAGAAAAATTATAACAATATACTGTAATAAAAGTATGTCAATGTGGTCTCTCTCTCTCAAAATATCTTATTGTACTGTACTCACCTATTTTTAGAGCATAGTTGACTACTGGTAACTGAAACCAGAAAGTAAAACCATGGATAAGGAAAGAACGACTAACGTCTATAGATTTAGTGTAGTCATAGAGAAGTACGAAGATCACCACTATCTAATTTTAGAATACTTTTATTATTCTAAAAAAAACTCTTGCCATTCGCATAGCCTCTCCCCATTTCCTTTTTCTCCCTTAAAATTTCGAATCAACTTTCTGTCTCTAGGATGTGTCTGCTCTGGACATTTCACTAACTGGAATCATGCAATATGTGTTTTTTTTTGTGACTAGTTAGTTTCATTTATCATATTTTTTTCAAGATTTATGTCATAGCAGGTATAAGTACTTGGTTGCTTTTTTACAGCCAGATAACATTACACTGTAAAGTTATAGCAAATTTGTTTATTTTTCATCTGATAAACATGTTGATTATTTCAACTTTTTTGACTATAATGAATAATGTTGTTATAAACATTTATGTGCAATATATGTCCAGATGTATATTTTCAATTCTTTTGCATATAAAACTAGGAGTGGAATTGCTGGATCATAGAGTAACTCTATGCTTAACTTTTAGAGGAACTTTCAAACTCTTTTCCAAAGTGAATGTATTATTTTTGCAATACCACCAGCAGGGTATGAGAGTGTTAAATTTCTCCACACCTTACCAATGTTTGTTGATGTTTGTCATTTTAACCCTTCTAGTAGATGTGAAGTGGTATGTCAATACACATTTGGTTTTCATTTCCCTAATCAATAATTTTGCTTATCTTAAGATGTGCTCTCTCAACCTGTGTCTCTTTTTTGGAGATTCTCCTCATATCATTTGCCCACTTCAAAATTGAGTTATGTACCTTTTATTTTAGTTGTAAGGAATTTTATATATTTTGAATTCAAATATCTTATCAAATATGATTTGCAAATATTTTCTTCCATTACGTGAATTGTCTTTTTCTTCATGGTGTCCTTTGAGGCAAAACCAGTTTTAATTTTGAGGACAACCAACTGACTTATTATCTTTTGCCAGTTTTGCTTTCTGTATCATAGCTAAGAAATTGTTGTCTAACTCAAGATTATAATTTTACTCCTGTATTTTCTTCTAGAAAGATACTTTTAGCTCTTATTTTGAGATATAATCCATTTTGATTTAGTTAATTGTGTGTGTGGTGTGAGATAAGCATCCGACCTCATTCTTCTGCACATGAATATCCAGGTGTCTCAGGATAATTTCTTAAAAATGTTATTCTTTCCATATTAAATTATCTTGGTCCCTTTATTTAAAATCAGTTAGACAAACATGTAAGGATTTCTGGACTCTCTGCTCTATTTATCTTTATTCTAATACCACATCCTCTTATTGTAACTTTTAGTAAGTTGGAATTCTGGAAGTATGGATCCAACTTATTTTTCTGTTTTAAGATTCCTTGGTTAAACTGGGATCCTTGTACTTCCATATGGATTTCAGTATCAGCTTGTTATTTTCTGAAGAAAATGGCAGCCATGACTTTGATAGGGATTTCATTGAATCTTCTTTAATTTATTTCAATAATATTTTATAGTTTTCAATGTATATTTTTACTTCTTAAAATATAGTCTTAAAATTTTGAATTTTTTATGTTATTAGAAATGGAATTGTCTTAATGCCATTTTCAGATTGTTCTTTTCTAGTGTATAGAAACACCACTGATTTTTGTATATTGATCATGTATTTTGCAATGCTGGTAAACTTATTTATTAGTTATAATAATTTATTGTGGCTTCCTTGAGATTTTTAATATCTGATTATAGAGATAATTTTGTTCTACCTTTCCAGTCTTGATACATTTTTTTCCTGCTTTATGTTTAATTATCCTGACTACTTCGAGTACAATATTGAATAGAAGTGACAGACTACATATCTTTGTCTTGTCCCTGAGCTTAAAAGAAAATCAAACAGTCTTTCACCATAAAGTATGATGTTAGCTGTGGATTTTTCATGGGACACTTTACCAGATTTTGGACATTCCCTTCTGTTTCTGGTTTGTGGAGTGTTTTGTTTGTTATTTTTATTTAAAAAATTGTTGACTGTTTTCAAATGTTATCACTGAAGTCATTTATACATGTAATTTGTCTCATATTCTCCTAATGTGATATATTTTATTCAGTGATTTTCTAATTTTAAAACCAACTTTGCATTTCTAATATGCATTCCAATTGGTCATAATGTATTTATTTCTTTGTATATTTTGCTGAATTCCATTTGCTAGTACTTGGCGAAGGAATTTGGATTCTGTATTCAAAAGGTATATTGATCTGCATTTTTTAATTATTTTGTAAGATATCTTTGACTGGATTTAGTATCTGGGTAATATTAGCAACATATAACATGTTAAGAATTGTCCCCCTTTTATTTTAGAACAGTTGCAGAAGGATTGGTGTTCATTGTTCTGTAAACATTTGGTAAAATTCACTGGTAAAGCAATCTACTCATATGCTTATGGAAAACATTTTTATTACTAAATCAATCTCTGCTTATTGTAAGTTTATTGATATGCTATACTTCTTTTTGAGTTAGTTTCAGTAGCTTTTGTCTTTCTAGACAGTTATCTATTTCATTTAGGCTGTATAATTGGTTGGCATGTAATTGTCTAGTATTATCTTTTAATCTTTTTGTATTTTTGGAAGAGTATCATATTTTCTCCTCTTTCATTTCTGATTCTCGCAATCTGGGTCTTCTCTATTTTTTCTTGTTCAATCTTGTTAATGGTTTTTCAATTTTGGAAAGTACCAGTTTTAAATTTCACTGTTTTATTCTATTGCTTTTTGATTCTATCTTATTAATTTATGCTTTAATTTTCATTATACCTCTTTCCTCTTGCTATGAATTTAGTTTTCACTCTTGAATACAAAGTATATCTCTTACAGATGACAGATAGTTGAATAATATTTTTATTAAATTCATTCTGCCATTATTTGTCCTTTGGTAGGAATGTTTACTCAATTTATATTTATTGTAATTACTGATAAAGTAGATTTTACATCTGCTATTCTGCCATTTGTTTGTATATGTCGTTTCTTCTTTTGCTCCTGTGTTCCTCCATTATTACCTTATTTTGTATTAAGTAGATACTGTATCTGATATACCACTGTAATTCCTTTGTTACATATTAGTATTTTAAAAATACTTTTTAATGGTTGCCCTATAGATTACAAGTAAATTCTTAAGATAAAACAATTAAATAGCATTAATAGCAAATTAATTTTAATAATGTACAAAATATTGCTCCACTATTGCTCCCTTTTTTTCTGTTCCTTTGTTTCATTGTTGTGGTACAAATTATACCTTATATATTTTAAGCCTATCAAAAACTATTATAATTATGGCTTTGGCTCCATCTTTTAAATCATATAAAAACAGAAAAGAGTTATGAACAAAATATATTTATACTGGTTTTAATATTTACTAATATAGTTATCATTACTGGATCTCATTTATTTTTATGTGTGAATAAGATTCTATAGTTTCTTTCCATTTTAGCCTAAAGAACTCTCTACTATTTTTTATATGTCAGTGTGCTAGTTATGAATTCTCCCAGTTCTTGTTTATCTGAAAATCTCTTAATTTCTGCCTTCCTTTTTTCTTTTTCTTTCTTTTTTGACGAGGTCTTGCTGTGTCACCCAGGCTGCTGTCCAGTGGCGCGGTCTAGGCTCACTGCAAACTTTTTCTCCCAGGTTCAAGCCACTCTCCTGTCAGGTTGGTTTCAAACCCCTGACTTCATGATACAACCAACGGGGCTTCCCAAAGTGGTAGGATTACAGGAGTGAGATACCACACCCGGCCAGAAACAACTAACAAGTAATTTATCTCTATGTTCACCACTCTTTCTTCTCTAAAATCAAGTCTGCTGCTGTGCTCTTTTTGTAATTATATTTTCCAATAACTTTTTTTAATATGCCTTAAGTTCTAGGATACATGTGCAGAAAGCGCAGGTTTGTTACATAGGTATACACATGCCATGGTGGTTTGCTCCACCCATCAACCCATCATGTACATTAGGTAGTTCTCCTAATGCTATCCCTCCCATAGCCCCCAACCTCCAACAGGCCACAATGTGTGATATTCCCCTCCCTGTGTCCATGTGTTCTTATTGTTCCACTCCCACTTATGAGTGAGAACATGTGGTGTTTGGTTTTCTGTTCCTGTGTCAGTTTGCTGAGAATGATGGTTTCCAGCTTCATCCACGTCCCTGGAAAGGACATGAACTCATCCTTACTTATGGCTGCATAGTATTCCATGGTATATATGTGCCACATTTTCTTTATCCACTCTATCACTGATGGGCATTAGGGTTGGTTCCAAGTCTTTGCTATTGTAAATAGTGCTGCAGTAAATGTGTGTAGATGTGTCTTTATAGTAGAATGTTTTATAACCCTTTGGATATATTCCCAGTAATGGGATTGCTGGGTCAAATGGTATTTCTAGTTCCAGATCCTTGAGGAATCACCACACTGTTAAACTAATTTAGACTCCCACAAACAGTGTAAAATGGTTAAACTAATTTAGACTCCCACAAACAGTGTACAAGTTTTTCTCTTTTTCTACATCCTCACAAGCATCTGTTGCTTCTGACTTTTTAATGATCTCTATTCTAACTAGAGTGAGATGGTATCTCATTGTGGTTTTGATTTGCATTTCTCTAATGACCAGTGATGACAATCTTTTTTTCGTGTGTTTGTTAGCTACCTAAATGTCTTCTTTTGAGAAGTGTCTGTTCATATTCTTTGCCCACTTTTTGATGGAGGTGTTTGCTTTTTTCTTGCAAATTTGCTTTTCAGTTTTCATAATTTTTAACTCTGGAATTTCTATTTGTTTTTTATTTTATTAATGTCTTCTTTTATTCCTATTATTGATTTGGTAAGACATCAATCTCCTATTTTACTTAATTGTTTATATTTAGTTTCTGTTTCTCTTTCAACACATTTAATAGCTGACTTAATATGTTTGTGAAGTAAGTCTAGTATCCAAGGGTCCTCAAAGGCAGTTTCTATTGACTGGTTTTATTTCTGTGCATGGGCCATATCTTTCTGTCTTTTTCTTGTAATATTTTTTGGTAACTTGACATTTTAAATAACATAACTTTGCATATCTGGAAATCAAATCCTGTTCTTTCCTAGTAGCTAGTGTTTTGGGTTTTTTTGTTTCTACTATTTGTCTAGTATTTTACTGGGATTGTTCTTTGCCATGTGTGGCCATTGAAATCTCTGCTTGATTAACTTAGTGACCAGCTAAAATGAATAATTTGACAGAGATTTTTCTTAGATTTTTTGAACTAAAATTTCTCTCAGCCTTTACTGAAGGACTCTGTGTGTATGTTGAAACATATCTTCAACACTCAGCCAGGGAGTTTACAACTCTACTTTATTCTTCACTTCTTGCATGTATGGAACCTCAAGGTTAGTCCCAGATCAGAGATTAGGACTGTTTATATCTTTGTTAGGCCTGTGCATAGACTTGCATGCTGTGATGTTTTCTAGTTTTTGAGGATTTTTTCATAGCTTTCAAATACTTCTAGGTACATTTAATTCCTGAGTTTTTAATTCTTTTGCATGGCAAATGAAACAGTCATTAGAGTGAATTGATAACCAATAGAATGGGAAAAAATTTTTGCAGTCTACTCATCTGACAAAGGGCTGATATCCAGAATTTACAAAGAACTAAACAGATTTACAAGAAAAAAAACAAGCTCATTCAAAAGTGGGCAAAGGATATGAACAGATACTTTATAAAAGAAGACATACATGAGGCCAATAAACATATGAAAAAATGCTCGTCATCACTAGTCATTAGAGAAATGCAAATCAAAACTACATTGAGATACCATCTCACGCCAGTTAGAATGGCGTTCATTAAAAAATCTAGAGTCAACAAATGCTGGAGAGGATGTGGACAAATAGGATCACTTTTACACTATTGGTGGTAGTATAAATTAGTTCAACCATTATGGAAGACAGTGTGGCGATTCCTCAAGGACCTAGAAATAGAAATTCCATTTGACCCAGCAATCCCATCACTGGGTATATATCCAAAGGATTATAAATCGTTCTAATATAAGGACACATGCACACGAATGTTCATTGCAGCACAGTTTACAATAGCAAAGACCTGGAACCAACCCAAATGCCCGTCAATGATAGACTGGACAGGGAAAATGTGGCACATATACACCATGGAATATTATGCAGCCATCAAAGACGATGAGTTTGTGTCCTTTGTAGGGACATGGATGAACCTGGAAACCATCATTCTCAGCAAACTGACACAGGAACACAAAATCAAACACCGCATGTTCTCACTTATAGGCGGGTGTTGAACAATGAGAACACATGGACACAGGGAGGGGAGCACTATATGCTGGGGTCTGTTGGGGGGAAATAGGGGAGGAACAGTGGGGGGTGAGGAGTTGGGGAGAGATAGCATGGGGAGAAATGCCAGATATAGGTGAAGGGGAGGAAGGCAGCAAATCACACTGCCACATGTGTACCTATGCAACAATATTACATGTTCTTCACATGTACCCCCAAACCTAAAATGCAATAAAAAATAAAATTTAAAAAAAAATTCTTTAATTATATTGGTCAACCTATAGTTGACCTCAACTGGAATTATTGCCTCAAACACTGCAATATCAAACAATTGCCATTCATTGTTTCTAACAAATTCTCTAGATACATGGTTTTATATAAGAGTGAATTTTTAGTCAGGTCAATTAAAATCAGTCCCAGAGAATGGAGTTTTTCAGAGGGTTGTGAAACAAATGAAATAGTGGCATTCCTTGTGAAAGGTCTTTTCAGTCAGTTTCATACCTGTACTGTGTCCTCCACTGGCTATTTTTGCTGGTTTCTCAGCTGCCATAATTGCAATGCTGTTGGATTTCAAGTCCATTAAAGAGCTGGGGAGAGAGGGATGGTTGTTTACAACCACAAAGCTAACTAGGCTTACGAGATTCAATCATTTTTTTGAATAAGCACTGAGATTTTCAAGTCTTTAGTTCATTTACATAGTTCTGAAACCGCTTATTTCAACTACATTTATCAATGTACATGTTTCTTTTATGGAAGAGTTTATTTTTCACTAGTTCTTCCTCTGCTATTATAGAAATGATTCTATCAGATTATATTTTATATTTCTCTTCATGGGGAGAAGGAGAGTAAATATGGCTTCTATAATCACAGTGTCTGCATATTAAGTTTGGTTCTATCTCTAAAGGTTGGTGTGAATTGGGATAAGTAAGTTTATGTTACATTTGCAAGATTCCAGTTTCCATATCTGGAAAGTAAATTCAACAGTAATGTATCATAGGGTTATGGTGATAAATAATATTCTGTCCACAAGGTTTTAGATAAGTTTTTGATATATAGTTCACACTAAATATTATTCATTTTTATTATTTAAAAATTTTATCGTTTTCAAAAATATGTGCAGTGTGACATTTTATAGATGATGAATCTTTTTAATATATATAAACTAATTCCATTTTATGTATTTATATGTATAACAAATAAAGAACACTAAAAAGAGATTAATCATCCCTTTATAATTATGAAAAACTTTATTTAATTAAGGCTTAAGGCTCTCTGTACCTTTCCCAGAAATTTCCACTTAAATCAAAAATTTAAGGAGTCTCAGTGAAGAATACATAAATATACTATTAACTTTGTGAAGAGTCATTCTAAGGAAATCTTATGAAAATTGTAAAGAAGAGTCTTAAATTTTATGCTATGTGAATAAAATTATATACCATAATGAAAGCTTAAAATTACGTATTTTAACAGATCAAATTAGAATTGCATTTCATGGACTATATGCTTATATTCTTTGAGAAAAAAATTAGATAAATGAATGCCTGATGGAATATCAAATCTCTTTAGGTGATTTGTGTGTCCTAAGAAACTGAACTACCTACATGTGCTCATCTCTCTAAACAACTAGAGTTAACATAGTTTAGTGTTTACACAGTTTCAAGACATTAAAAAGCAAATTGGGCTAGGGATGTAATTTGAATGCTGACTGCAACCTGCCTTCTGCTATTCCTGGCATCGTTTAAAATTTAACTGCCTTCTTTATTTCTGATTTTTCTTCCCTCAAAGAAGAGTCAACAGCTTTAGCTACAGATGGGGCTCTGTATGGCTGTTATTGGACCCAGATGCCACACTCTGGAGCATGTTTTGCCAACAGCATCTGGCTCATTTCTGCCTGTACAGTTGGCATTTGTATTGATACTTTGGCCTGCTTTTCTTATGGACACTGCAAAGCAGACTTTCAGACAACATGAAGGTTTGCTCCCAATTAACTAAGAATTTTTTTTCTCAGTTTATATTTTATGAGTATTTAAACTAGATGTCTTACATCATAAAACACGATGCATTAAAAATTTTCATGTTTCTTGTAAGGATATGTTTAAAAATTTTTAATGGATATAATAACTGAAAAAAGTCTGAAATTTAACAAGTAAAAACTTATGTTGATTTATGTGTATTTTAACACATCAAATAAAAACTATGAAAATTTTAGTGTGTTACCAGAGATTTGATTGGCTTTTTTTTTTTTTAAGTCTTAAGTGCTAATATAAAAGCAAAGGCATGACAAAATTTTAGTTCAGGCAACAGCAGTCTATGGTACCGTATCTGTCTTTAAGAGTTAAAAGATTTTTTTCTTCACAAAAACCAGAGGTTTGAACAAATTATGTGTGGGTAGGTAGATCTTTCATCCCCTTATGGTACAGCTACACTGTAATTTACAGATATAACATAATGGACACGGAATTTTTAATATTTTATAATTATAACCTATTATTTGGGGAATTAATTATATACGCCTGTCTACATAGGTATGCATGTATATTTGCAGAATAAATTACTAGAAGGGTAATTGCTGGATCAAACTGTGTCTGCATTCAATATTTGAGTAGTTTTTATCAAATTATCTTTTAGACAGATTCAGTAAATTCACACAAGTAATTAAAGCAATTATCTCTAGCAGACACAGTTTATATCATTTTTTTCTTGAGCAAATCTCTTAGATTTTATTTATGTTCACTTGATATATGAAAGAACTAAAACTTAAATATTTTCAGTAATTTATGCAGAAATCACTGTTAAAAAGTAGTAAATCTAAATACTCAAACAAGATAGGTATGACTCCACATCCATGGTTTAAGATGATTATCATCTTATCCTACTTATAATGTATAATCATGCATATGTTGCTAGTGATGACATATGTCGATATGTATGATATCTCTCAGTTCCCACAGTTTAACAAACTAAATAATTATTATTTTCTCACTGGAAAAGTTGGAACCTTATGTAGTTCAAGTTTTATCAAAAAAGAGTAACTGAGGAGTTAAGTATATACTATTTTTGACAGCTAAAATATATTCTATGACCAATTATAACGGTACAAATAGGTCTTAGAACTCACTGATTAAGTAAAATTGCTTTTTGATAACAGTAGCACAAAGGAAGAAAAGGGGAAATCACAGTGTCTTGTAAGGCTATTACGTTATACATGAAGTGGCATATTATTTGAAGACAGGCAGTGATAAGCAGAAGAGGTATTAAAGACCTTATTTTGAATGAATAAATGAACTATCTTATTTCATTAAAACTGAATGGAAAGAATGGAGAAAGAGACAGTTTTATCAGGCACCACAGTAATTGTAAAAAGCTGCCTGTATACTTTCCGTGAATTACTTTGCTGGGATAGTCTTTGGCATTCCTTGGCTTTTGAAGACTCACCCTGATCTCAGCCTTCATTGTAAGTAGTTTTCTTTCCTGTGTGAGTGCCTATCTCTGTGTCAAAATTTCCCCTTTTTTTAAAGGACAGTGGTTCTATTGAATTAATTTCCACCCTAATGAATTCACTTTCATTTGAATATAATTGTGAAGGCTCTATTTTCCAAAGAGGCCACATTTTGAGATCCTGGTGATTAGGACTTCAAGATCTTTAGGGAGATACAGTTCAACCCCTAACACCCTCTGATGTATTCTGAGTGCAGATATGAAAACATATCTTATGGTTAATGAAGTCCAGAAGCTTATAATTTAGCATAGCCATTCACAAATCTTTAAATGATATTCACAAAACTGTATAGAAACATATTCAAATATAATTTTTATTTTTTAGAAGCATATTTAGAAAAAATCATTTAGTATTAGACTATCTCATTATTTCAAGTAGAACCATAATATCAACTTCAGATTGAAAATGTTGCCTTATTATTTGTCTATTAAAAATAAACTAAATTTTAAAAAAATTAAAATGGGGTTTTAAAAAGTGCTATATTTAGAAATAGGTTTTGCTTATTTCCTTCTCTTTTAACATTTGTTTTCAAAAATGATTGTTTTAATGCAAAGTCCTAGAAACTGTAAAATTTAAGAAAAATGTAAAAACATAACCCCACCAAACAAAACAATACGAGAATGATGCAGACATATTCAGAAGTGGCTCATGAGAAATGAATTGAAAGCCGTCAGTTGTTGTTTACTTCAGATTCAATGTTGCATGGGAGGGCAATGACTATTAGCACAAAATGTAAAATTTAGGATTATGGTATTTGCTAGTAAAATTATTTTTTTTATTGAACTGTGGAAGAAAGGTAATGATTTGGAAACAAAAGAAATCATTTGGAAACAAAAGAAAACATATATATTAAAATATTATTTGCTGCAAAATCTGTATTTTCTTTGTTTGAAAGGTGGTTAATCAAAGTTTGATATTAGGATTGTGAAAAACTTTGATATAATTAAGGTCCTGCATTTTTCTCAGGTTTTGAAGTACTTTTCCCCTTGCTGTTTCTTTTTATAGGAAAGGAAGGGGCAATGTTTTTAGAGAAACAGACTTTTCATAAGGTATTCAATAGCTTTTGGACATTTTTTATTGTGATTATACATAATAAAATGCAAAGATTTTACATATACAGTTAAAGAAGTTTTGGCAATTGTACTTACTTGTGTAACTTCTGCCAATCCCAAAATACAGAACTTATTCAACACCCTAAAGAGTTTTCTTATGCCCCATTCATAGTTCATTTCCACCCTCTTACACCCTGCTGTTTGTTGGGCTTTTGAAAATTTTCCTTTTGTAATAATTTCTGATAAACAATTCTCAAAACATGAATGCATTTTTTTTTCAGCATGAGAAACATTTCAGTGTAAATTAAAGTATTATATTTGCCTTAATAAAGAGGTTGTATAGAAACTTTTAAATTTGATTCCTATTATAACTATGGCCAGATGATATAGTGATATTATTTATGTTTCTTATATGAGGATATAGAAAATTATGTAGATCGGTTGGCCCTTCCAGTGACATATTATTAGCAGAGGAGATAGAGAATTTAGGACTTCTTACACCGGAACTCTTAAGATTTTACATTTTTTTAAATTGTCACCTGTAATTCCTTGCCAAGTCAGGGATAAAAGAGTTGTTCAATATAATGATTTTTCTTATACCAGGGAGTTTTGACATAAATTTAATGGTGTTAAGTTTTTTTTCGGTATTTATTATTCTAAATTGTTTCAATTTATATAATTGATCATGTAAGTAATCAACTTTTCTTAGTGTAAGTAATATTTTGTATTCCTAGTTTTATTTAGGGTTATTTCTTTCCTTAGAGAGGGCTTTCTTCCCAGATTAATGTTGTTTTGCTAAATAATCTGTGGGTATTTCCAATGCATGCCCTGAGAACTATCAGCTTGCAAAATGATAAGTTGTTTTTGCAAAACAAAAAGAGCTCACATAAAAATAAGAAACCCATTTTATGTGTTTCTCCTAGATCCATGTCTAGAGCACGTTATGCGAGCTAGAAATCTTTTTTTTTCCACACAAAGTTAGCATGTTACATTTTTCCTTCAATTTTCATACAGAATCAGTTTAAAAGATGTGCATTTGAACGTTTCTATATCTCTTGCAAGGCCATACATCAATAACATGGTTCATTATGTTTCCCAATGTCCTATACTAAAAAATTCAGCCATAGAATTCTTCCTTGACTTCAGAATGATAAAATATATCTCTGCTTTCTTTTGTAAAACAATTGTTATATATCACCTATATAGTGTTTATATTTGCTCTTGCTTTTCATAGTAAATCACAATTAACATGTCTTCATATAGGAATTCTTTACAAATATCTATGTTTTAGGATCTATCTCTTTTTTCAAAGTTTTTAAATTATTTATTTCCCAAGATGGCTAATTAGAGGTTTTGTTAGTATACCTCACCCACTTGGAAATAACACAGTTGTGTGTAAAGATTCACCCTGTGAACTTCTGTGCAAAAAGTAACATGGGAGATCCACATAAGAGTGAAAGAAAACTTTGGGTACTTAGAAAAAAATGCCGGTGACAACTCATGTGGCAGGCTCCAGCAGAAAATTGTGAATGAATCCTCCTGCATGAGATGGAGAGTGATTGCTTCCATGATACACATTCCCACTGGGAACCTGGGCAATCCAGGCTATGAGGGAGCTCCTTGTCCCAATCAAGCCCTGGGTTTAACTTGGTAAGCAGTCGAGTGACTATTAGCAGTAACAGCTCTAGAAATTATCTGGTCAGGTGCCTCCTGTAATCTCACCACTTTGGGAGGCCAAGACAGGCAGATCACCTGACATCAGGAGTTCTAGACCAGCCTGGCCAAGATGGTGAAACCCTGTCTCTAGTAAAATTTAAAAAATTAGCTGGGCATGGTGACATGCATTGCCTGTAGTCCCAGCAACTTGTGAGGCTGAGGCAGGAGAATCGCTTGAACCTGAGAGGTGGAGGTTGTAGTGAGCCGAGATTGCACCACTGTACCCCAGCCTGGGTGACAAAGTTTTTTTTTTTTTTCCATCTCAAAAAAAAAAAATTATTCTGCATGTACTCGTAGAACTGGGCATCAATAGAGTGAGGCCATTCTGTATCCTAGCTCATAGACAGCTATACGGAAACCTGCCAGCCAGCGCAAGTGTCAGTTTCTGGATTGGAGTGTCTGTGGCCAGAGATTTACAATCTTGAGCGGCAGGAGAAGCCCCTGGGGCCAGAACTGAGAGGGAAATGTGGTATATCCTCCAGCCATAGGCAAGGTACTTGGGTGCTCCCTTTTCAGAGGATCTGAGTGCATGTGGTTTGGACCCCAGTAGAGAGTTCTGTGGCCTGGGATAGGTCTGTGGTCTGAAGGCAAACTGGGGGTGCTTTGGCTAACCATTCTAACTTGCTGCCAGAGTCAGCCCTGCTAGGTTGGGAGTATGAGAGCACAGCGGGTCTCACTACCACTTGCTAACCTGTAAAGCCTGAGCTGCCTCTCATTCCCCATCCTCGGTCTTAGGCGCAGCAATGATTATTCTGCTTCTCACTGCGAAATTTTTCCAGGGGCCTGAGAACAGACCCTGAACCCAACTGGGGCTGGTGCTTGCACCCACCATTATGGACCCACATGCAGGCTGCCTTGGCCCAGTTCCCAGCTGTGCTGTCTCTGCGCTCAGAGGCAAAGTGTGGGACCAGGAGCACTGAATGTTCTGCAACCCAACCCATCACCTGGGAACCTCAGGACTTCATGTAGATAACAAAGGTGTAGATGAGAGACCATCTAGACCAGGTGAAACCATCTTTCTTACAGGTGAGAGCCAGTGACCATGCCAGCTGGCTCTCACCTGTAAGCACCACCTTCTGACCTTACTATTATCTGCATAGCCCACTTCAATGTCTGCCACAAGTTCACAGCATTTGGGAAGATGACAAGCTTCACATGACCTCTGCTACCGCTGTTATTCACACCACCCTTGCTCATTAGGAGATCTTGGGCCTGCTGACACACCAGGCACATCACTACCACAACAAGCATTTAAAAAGCACCATACAAAGACTATGTATAACCAAAGAAATCAAACACAATCTATGCCACCAATATGGTTTGACTATGTCCCCATCCAAAGGTCAACTTGATTTGTATCTCCCAACATTCCCACGTGTGGGAGGGACCCAGGGGGAGGTACTTGATCATGGGATCTGGTATTTCCCATGCTGTTCTTGTTATAGTGATTAAGTTGCACTAGATCTGACAGGTTTATCAGGGGTTACCACTTTTGCCCCTTTCTCATTTTTCTCTTGCCATCACCATGTAAGAAGTGCCTTTTACCTCCCACCATGATTCTGAGGCCTCTTCAGCCATGTGGAACTGTAAGTTCAATTAAACCTCTTTTTCATCCCAGTTTCAGATATGGCTTTATCATCAGCATGAAAATGAACTAATACAGTAAATGGTACCAGTAGAGTGGGACATTGCTTAAAAGATACCCAAAAATGTGGAAGCAACTTTGGAGCTGGGTGACAGGCAGAGGTTGGAACAGTTTGGAGGGTTCAGAAGAAGACAGGAAAATGTGGGAAATTTTGAACTTCCTAGAGACTTGTTGAATGACTTTGCCCAAAATGCTGATGGCAATATGGGCAATAAGGTCCAGGCTGCCATGGTCTCAGATGGAGATGAGGAACTTATTGGGGAACTGGAGGTGACTCTTGTTATGTTTTAGCAAAGAGACTGCTGGCATTTTGCCCTGGCTTTATATATTTGTGGAACTTTGAAATTGAGAAAGATAATTTAGAGTATCTGAAAGAAGAAATTTCTAAGCCGCAAGGCATTCAAGAGGTGAGTTGGGTACTGGTAAAAGCATTTGGTTTTATAAGGGAAACAGAGCATAAAAGTTTGGAAAATTTGTATCCTGACTATGCAATAGAAAAGAAAAACCCCTTTTCTGGGGAGAAATTCAACCTGGCTGCAGAAATTTGCCTAAGTAGCAAGGAGCCTAATGTTAATGCCCAAGACCATGGAACAATGTCGCCAGAGATGTCAGAGACCTTCACGGCAGCCCTTCCCATCACAGGCCTGGAGTCCCAGTGTCTCCATTCTGTGTGCAGCCTAGGGATTTTGTGCCCTGTGTGCCAGACACTCCAGCCAATGGGCCAACATATAGCTCAGGCTGTGGCTTCAGAGGGTAGAAGCCCCAAGCCTTGGCAGCTTTCACATGGTGCTGAGCCTCCGGGGCACAGAAGTCAAGAATTGAGGTTTGGGAACCTTCACCTAGATTTCAGAAGATGTATGGAAACGCCTGGGTGTCCAGGCAAAATTTGCTGCAGGGGTGTGGTTCTCAAGGAGAACCTCTGCTAGGGCAATGCGGATGGGAAATGTGGGGTCAGAGCCCCCATACAGAGTCTCTACTGGGGCACCACCCAGTGAAGCTGTAAGAAGAGGGCTAACATCCTCTGGTACCCAGGTTGGTAGATCAACTGACAGCTTGTCCCTTGTGCCTGGAAAAGCCACAGACACTCAATACCAGCTTGTGAAAGCAGCCAGGAAGGAGGCTATACCCTGCAAAACCACAAGGATGGAGCTGCCCAACACTGTGAGAACCTACCTCTTGCATCAGCATGACCTGGATGTGAGACATGAAGTCAAAGGAGATCATTTTGGATCTTTAAAATTTGACTGCCCTGCTGGATTTGGAACTTTCATGGGCCCTGTAATCATTTTTTTGACCAGTTTTTCCAATTTGGAACAGTTGTATTTAACCAATGCCTGTATCTAGCACGTAACTAGCTTGCTTTTGATTTTACAGACTGATAGGTGGAAGGGACTTGCCTTGTCTCAGATGAGACTTTGGATATGGACTTTTGGGTTAATGGTGAAATGAGTTAAGACTTTGGGGGACTGTTAGGAAGGCATGATTGGTTTTGAAATCTTGAGGACATGAGATTTGGAGGGGCCATGGGTGAAATGATACAGTTTGGCTGTGTCCTCACTCAAATCTCTACTTGAATTGTATCTCCCAGAATTCCCTTGTGTTATGGAAGGGACCCAGCAGGAGGTAATTCAATCATGGAGGCCGGTCTTTCTCATGCTATTCTCTTGATAATGATTAAGTCTCAGGAGATCTGAAGGGTTGATCAGGGGTTTTTGCTTTTGCTTCTTCCTTGTTTTCCTTTTGCCACTGCCTCCTGCCATGGTTTTGAGGACTCCCTAGCCATGTGGAACTGTAAGTCCAATTAAACCTCTTTTTTTCTCAGTCTTGGGTGAATCTTTGTCAGCAGCATGAAAACAGATTAATACAGCCACTGAACATACCCAGAAGCAAAGCCAAATGAGATTAGTCAACATACCTCATAGGCATATCCTCACGGAAAGCAAAGTCTCACCCCAACAAAAGTAAGAATAAGAAGTATTCGAGAATAAGAAGTATTTCTCCAGTTGAGACAATAAGCACAGTAGTACTGGATCCTGAATCCTAAACAAAATGAAATGTTGAAATGCCTGTTAAAAAATTCAAAGTAGGTCTCTTGCTCCAGCCATAGCTTGGGGTCAATCTCCACTCCTCTGTGTCTTCTGCTTAAGGAGATCCAGGTGACTGTCATAGTCTCTGTTACCTTGTGACCTGCAGGTACTGGGATATCCATAGCTAAGATGCCAGGACACCCTAGAAGCTAGAGAATGAGTTAGAAAATACATTTAAAGGGGTGTTGGGTCAAGATGGCAGAGTAGAAGTGCATATGCACTGCTATCATAGAGAGGAAACAAAAGGGCCAGTGAATACTGGCATTCAAATTTATCCTCTATTTTTCCTGGAATTTTACCATTGGATTTTCTCTCATTTTGTTTACTGATTTATATCCTGAGTCTTTTATATCTCCTTAAATATTTTGTTGTATAATAATATTTATACTAGCTTTATACTTGTCTTAAAATTATCTGGCTGTAATTTTAATATGTTTGGTAAAATAATGCTTATATAAGAATCTGGCTATTTTCATATTCATTTATTTTTACATTTACATTCGCACACACACACAACAGTCTATTTTGTACTGATTCCTTTTTAATTTTTTTTTTTCAACTTTAAAATTAGTTCTTTAAAACCTGAGTATTTGCGGGAGCACATGCGAGTAAAGACAATGTCCTTGTCAAAGAGAAACAAGTTTCTCTGGCTCAAAGTAAAACAATGTATGATACTGGTTTTTTGAATTGTTTATATTTGAACACTTGTGCTCACATTTGTGTGTATGCATGTGAGAGAGAGAGAGGTGAGAGACAGGGAGAAACAATATATTTTTCTTCACCCCAGTGAATAATGGTAGCAACAGGAACTGCTTATTTTCATTCATGAGTCCTCAAGGTTGCATGTCTCTGAAATTCCAAATTCTGCCGGTATCATTTTCTTCTGCCCCTAACACTCTTTGATGGGAAATTGGTCCAGCTTTATGTAACAAGCCAGTTTTTTTTTAAATTTTTTAAATTAGTTTCCTATTCCGAGGACGATTTTTGTGCCATTTCTGCGGACTTACTCCAGCAGCAGGCACCTGCTCTTTGTATCTACTCTTATCTTGGTCCTTCTTTTACAATATTTGTCATCTCATTTTCTTTAGTGCTTTGGCTTCGGATTATTGATAACTGTTTTATTGAGGATGAAGTTTTATTTTCTGTTTCTAATTTTCTTTGTCACATTGAATTAGATTCAGAGAGATACAGGCACTGGTGACTTTATTTCATACTTCACAAAGATAAATCTCTTCTACTTTGAATTTATCATTTTTCTCTGTGAGTTTGAAGTTCTGGCTTAGTGATCTTTTAAAAGGCTTTTTGAATATCACTTGGACTCTGGATTGACTAAGTGCCAGGAAGAGTCTCATCAAGAAGCAGGATCATAGATATAAAACTTTCCACATAACTCCTGTGAGACAGGTGACCCTTTAGCAAAAAGAATTTTTTTTTTGCTTCTCTTTCCTTCCTTCCTTTTTTCTCTTATCTCTGCTATCCTTATTTATTTCTATAGTTCCATTTAAAAAAAATTAAGTAAAAGACAATTTGAGTGTTATTTAAACTTCTAAGGAAGGAAGTTTAAATTTTAAGTTTTAATAATGGGTTCATAATAATTTCTGTATGTGCAAAGATACATTAGTGTTCACTTTCAATAGGTTTATTTTTGCATATTTTTACATTGGCTAATGGGATTTATGTTTCAGAATTAGTGGTGTTATATGCATATAGTCTAGAACTAAGGATGTCTGATTAGTAATTAGAGTATATATTTCTAATACATGTTACCCCAAGGAGATTGAAACAGATATAGCATTTATTATAATGCCAGTCCTAACAACAACAACGAAAAGATTATTTTGTTTCCTCCTTGCTTATGATATTTCCAAATGTATAAAATTCCTTTGGCTTTTGCTAGCTTGGTTGATTTTCTTTTCAGACTTCAAGTGTAATGCTTATTAAACTGGGAGTTTAAAATGTTTCTCCATGTGAAACACCTGACATGCTCCAGATTTATGAATTATTTTGTAAAATGTTTATAAATTTGTTTAAGTTCTATGTCTTAGTACTTCAATTTCCTTACATAACACTCTGTATCCTGCTTCTGTATTTAAAATTCTGCCTCCTACTCAAATTGTACTTGAAAGAATAAAATACATGTATAGGTATACAGGATTTTTATACATTTTGAACTGTATTTGAAAGATTATATGTGTTTTCAAATATAATTTGAATACAATTTGAATACAATGTGTGGGTATAGGTATGGATATTGTACTTGCATATACACATGCAGACATATATAAATTTGTAAGCATTGAAAAGGTGCAACTGCTAATTCATCTGAATATATAAAACATTATGTTTAAAAGCAGACTTACTTTGACTTGCCATGAAGATCCTTTTTGGAAAAAACAAGTAGCCAGAAGTAATACTTGCTCAGAAACTGATTTATCATCAATTTTCTGCTAACACACACACACACACACACACACATACACACACACACACACCATCAAGGAAAAATAAAAGAAGAAATTAAAGATGGTAAATTAAACTAGGTTTGTGTTCAGAGTTAAATTATGTAATTATTCATGTTACTCATATTATAACACTAGTCATTTTCTTGACTCAGTAGGTAAACTTGCAGAATAGGAGCTTCAGCTATCTTGTCATGTAGTCAGTCTTTTAAGCAAATACTGTCTTTCAGCTTTATTCAAGATGTTGTTGAGTCATTTTTTCAACATATATTTCTTGGGACTGGTTGTAGGCTTACAAAAAAAATCTAAATTCTCATCATCTGTCTGAGTAGTAAAATACCCTCTTCTCATGGTTTCTATATTATGACCACAATGGCAAAAAAAAAAAAAAAAAAAGTGGAACTAATGTCATTATATAGCATGTCACTATATGGCATATGTTTGTCCTTGTTGTTCCGGTCCAAGATTCAAGTGTATTTAACTTTGGGTTTTCTTTGAAATACAGCTAGAGTTCCATCAGATTTACCTCAGATTTTAAATATGAATATACTGGAGGCTTGACCCAATGCATTCTCTGCCTCTGCTTGTCCGGCACTTTAGATTTCTTCTATGAAATGAGGAATATTCTCTGTCTTGTAAAAGCCTTGAATTGGTTTTTGGAGACACTGCCCTATAAAGCAGCTTGAATTAAATAACTGTTGAAAAAGACAATGATCAGTTGTTCTTACATGTCACAGAAGATTAAATCATATAGAATATTGGAAACATAATTTAAAGAGAATTATATCAAGGAACTATCCAAATAGTTAATTTACATCAAAATTCATGTTGCATAAAATATAGACTATAATTCTTCTAATTGAAATAATTGGCTTATAAATTATATGTATAAATTATATATCTAAATTTAAATTTTTTAACAAAATATATGAATGTGGCTTAGTAGCCTAAATAGAAGAAATCCTATTTCTATTAATACTAAAACAGAAATTCTTGAGTTCATTTAGAATATATACTCTATAAGCTTCCCTTCACCCTCAAAAAAATAAAATGAAATAAAAAAGAAAGGTTTGCCCAGCCTGGCCAACATGGTGAAAACCTATCTCTACGGAAAATACAAAAATTGGCCAGGCATGATTGCAGGTGCCTGTAATCCCAGCTACTCAGTAGGCCGAGGCAGGAAAATAGCTTGAACCCGAGTGGTAGAGGTTGCAGTGAGCTGAGATTGCACCACTGCACACCAGCCTGGGTGACAGAGTGCGACACCATCTCAAATAAATAAAGGTTTGCTTACCATCTATCAGACCATGTGCTTACCCTACTGTGCCTATTAGAATTCTTTCCTGCCTATTTCTTTTCAAAAATTCTATATAGGTATCTAAGATTCTATAAAATATTGCAGAATATCACAATGAAGATTCTGTATGTTTCATAAATTAATTTTATATTTCAGCAGAGAAGACCAATTTCAAACTTACTCATTCTTTTTTTTATTTTTATTTTTTATTTTTTTTTAGAAAGAGGAAGAGATTTTAGAAAAAGAGAGAAAAGGAGAAAGAAACAGCAAAAGAAAAAAAAGAATGAAAGAGAGAAAGAAAGAGGAAGAGGAAGAGGGAGAGAGATTGGGATTCTTGTTTTATTGCCCAGGCTAGAATACAGTCTAAAAATGGGTCATTCTTAATAATGTTTGTTAGAATGGTCCTTGAAATTTTATTGCATGTCTTGATTTTTCCAGAGCTCCATATTTTGATTTTTAATTCATGCAAGATACCATCTGAAATCATGCAATTTATTTGATTTAAGTTGTTATATACTAAGCATCAGTGCAATCTTATTTTCTTCTATTTCCGTCATTGTCATCTGTCTTTTACCTGATGGCATCATCTTTCCAACAGTGAATGTGAAGCCCAGGGATCCCTCCTCCCTCTTCACTACTCTACCTCTGGCTTATCTGCTTACTATCATCCAAATCTCTGGCCTACATAGAAAATATATCTCAAATCTGATGTATTTTATTACTGCCTTTGTGTAGGTTCTCATGATCTCTTATAAACAATGAAACAATAGCTTCCAAAATGATCTTCATGCTATCAGCCTGTCCCTATATTAATCCATCTTCTGCTGCCTAACAGTCAGTGTTGCTCGCATACTTAGAAACAAACAAAACCCTTAAATATCTTCAAGGGTAAAGTCAAAATTCCTTAATTTCAGTTTTCTTGCTTTGCAGTAATTTTCACAGTCCTTAGCAACTTTGCCCTGTTATTACTGTTTTTAGGCTACCTCCTCATTTTCATTTTACCCATATCGATGTTCTCATATGTTTTTGCATATTAACATTTTCAGACTGTTATTCAAAGTGGTCCTTAATTGTGTATTCTATATTTAATGTTTACTAATAAAATAATTTTTTAAAATATATTTTTCAGGCTAAATGAGCAAAGTGATTGTCCACATTTATTTCCAAAAAGATTGCAGAGGTTAAGAGTAAAGTAATGATCATGTTATAATCCAGTATAAGTATAGTTTTGTTGATGGGATGTCTATCAAAGGGTATAAATAGGTGAATAGAGAAAACAACAAAATAATGAATAAATTATTTAATTGGGTAGCTCATTAAAAAAAAATTTTCCCTTATTTATGCCACCAATTGTGTAGGTCACTAAAAAGGTAATAGTACTATTTGATTATTCAGTCATGATTTCTTTTTCACCTAGCAGTTTTGTTTGAAATTTTGTGTTTCATATATATAAAGGTTACAAGAAATAATACACTAATTTTTAAAATTAACAAAATTGTATACATTTATGTTGTATAAGAATGTTTTGATATATGCATACATTTTGAAATAGGTAAATCAAGCTAATTAACATATGCATTACCTCACATACTCATCTTTTTTTATGAAGAAAGCACTTAAAGTCTACTCTCTTATTTTTTTTTTGTAGGGAACAAATTTATTTTCATTTTTGGAAAATATCAGGAACTATGAAAAATAAGCTCGATATTTGGCCATACTAAAAGCAAAATACAAGTAAAAAATAACATTGGAAAACCATGTTTAACCTTAGATAAACAATTTTTAAGTGCACAATATGTTATTAATGATAGTCATGGTCGTGTACAGTTGATCTCTTGAACGTTTTCCTTTTGTCTGTCGCCTGTGACCAACACCTCCCCCAATCTCCTCCACCTCCCAGTCTCTGATAAACAGCAACTGACTCTTTGCTTTTATGAGAAGTGAAATAATTTTTATAAGAAAATATTCTTTTAAATTGCATATACTGTTAGATTTCTATTCATAAATTTATAGGCAAAAAAATCATATATGCCTTAATATACAAAATATGTTCAAACACAGATACATATTGCTGAATGGTATTTTGTCATCACATAAATATTTATGGTAAAGTAAACATATAGAATGCTTAGAAATTATAAATTGACATTTATTAAGATTTTTGAAGCCAGTGCATTTTTTTTTTTTTTGAGGCTGGCTCTCACTCTGTCACCCAGGCTTAAGTGCAGTGGCATGATCTTGGCTCACTGTAGCCTCCACCTCCCAGATTCAAGCAATTCTCCTGCCTCTGCCTCGTGAGTAGCTGGGACTACAGGCAAGGGGTGCCACGTCTGGCTAATTTTTGTATTTTTAGTAGAGATGGGGTTTCACCTTATTGGCCAGGATGGTCTTGATCTCCTCCCCTTGTGATCCACCTGCCTCAGCCTCTCAAAATCCCACCTGGGATTACAGGTGTGACCCACTGTGCCTTAATGAGTATACTTTGTTCCACTTTTTAACAATGATAACTACTTTATTTCCTTTGATCAGTTTTGGTACTTTAAATCAGCATTTAAGATTTGAAAAGTTGTCCTTAGAAGTATTCAATGTATTTTACACCAATGAATTTAGGTTTTCTCACACTAGGGAAAAGAGTAAATTAGAATATATTAATCTATCTTCAAGCACACACTTATTTGTTTTCAAGTGTTTACTGCCAGAAATTGTACACTTGAAAAGTCATACAGTATGTGCTTTGCATGCTTTTTTTAAAAAAAAAATTCATAAGGACTCTACTTCTAGCTATGAGTTTGAAAATACCTGTCAGATTCCACTAAATCCTGAAATTATTTAATGGTACAAACTTAGAATCAGATTGAAGCCCTCACATAAAATATGTTTTTTCCATCCATCAAAAACTAGCTCCTCTGACATGTGCAGAAGCAGATTCAAATATATAAACCTGTAGGTAAGATTGTTAGTCACTAGTCGAGATTGTTCCTTGGAACTTTTTTTCTGCAAAACATCCATGTTATCTCCCCAGCCTTGGCATTATCAGTCCTTTTGACATGTAGCCACATTCTTTCCTGAAAATTTGATCCTTGTAATGACACCACATGAGATCTTAGGCCACTTGTTATGTGAGAAGATAAAACAATCCTTCAGCATGTATGCCAAATAGTCAAGAATTGTCGGTTTTTCTCACGAAATTCTTTTAAATTAACCAAGTTGGAACTATGTACTCATAAGAGAATACAGCAAAGAGAAAAATGTAAATACCTGTGCAATTTGTTTAGGATCTGTGCTCATGTTGTGGTAGTGACTGTGATTTTAGAACGTGTTAATTCTCTAGCTTTTCTCCTTTTAAAATTGCCATAGTATATTAACTGAGTCCTATTATATGACTCAATAGTTATATTCACAGTGATGTTATTTCAAGTAAAATAAGTGTACTGAAGTTGTTTTCTTAAGACTGGGTAATACCCAATGTTTTTAACATTATTTCACAAAATGTTTAAAGGAATTATAGTAGATTTAAAACAGGTATTTCGAAAAAAAAAAAAAGAAGAAAGAAAAACAGGACCTTGAGAGGAAGTGATCTGGATTCTAAGTTTCATTTGCTTAACCACGTGACTTTGTATACATCACTATTATCCTTTGAACTTCTACCTATCTCATCTGTAAAGTGGGAATAAGAATATCTCTTCTACATATTGCAAAGCTGAATTGAAACTATCAAATTGCATAATACATTTGACAGTTTTAAAATGTGATGATCAAAAATTATAAAGAAGTACTACTAAAGGTTAAAGCACTATTCATTGTTAAGATACATATTATATTTAAGCTCATAGGTCAGAAAATATATTCCGAAAACTTCTGTGACACCATCTAGTAAACAATGTAGGTGGCCAGGCAGTGCAGATGCCAGCACTATTTACACGTTTTATTCATCATCTCGTTTAATCTTTATAACTGTTCTGTGAGGTTACCAGTTTCATAAAACCCTGATCCTCAACTTCCTAAATGAAAGAGTGCAGATAGGTCGATCTGATTCCAACACTGAGGACCTTATATCAGTCAATTCTTATAGTATTGTCAATATTTATCATGTTGACATGATAATGTGGAGATTCAGATCATTCTTACACATTCAGGAACCAAAAGCTTAATAGTGGAGGCAAACCATGCAAATGGTTTTAAGACAAAATAGTATGTATGATGAGTTCCTAAACTGTGTGGCAAGCAAATTTTAGAGCAAAGTGAAATAATTTGTAGGATTAGTAAATAAGTGAGAGTATAGTTGTTTTGTTTTTTTAGATACTCGATTTCAGTAATAGTATATAGGAGATAAAGATTAAAAAGAAATAGCACCTTAGAAACTTATAAGTGAAAGGGTGCCCTGAAAATCACCTCAGAACAACAAACTGAACCAGGACTCTCCTGGCAAAGTGGGATGGAAAGTCAGGAAAATAATCAGAGCATTTTGATTTTGAGAAGAAAATAAAATATTGAGTAAATAACATACCCTTAGGTATATATTTTTTATATTGTAAAGGGATGAATTGTTTTCATTGTAAATGTTGCCTTGTGCATGCATATGTCACAAAGAAATGTGCAGTTAGCATTATAGCAATTACTTTCTGCCCACAACCAATATAAAGCAAATTTAGACAGCTGTGAAATCCACTGGCTTATAATGCATTGGATTTAGACTTATTGAACTAGGACACTATTAGTCAATTATGTATAATGCCATTTTGCTAGTTATTCATTTTAGTTTTTATTTCAGTTGTAACGATAGATATTTAGAGTTCAAAGATGTTGGTGTAAGTCATTTATTCAACTATCTCCTCCAATATATTGGAATTATATATTTATAATTACAAAAATATTTATAATTACAAAAGGTCCTTGATATATCTGGAGCTTTGAAACTGCAAGTTAGGTGATTCTTTTCTTTCTTTCTTCCTTCTTTCCTTCCTCCTGGCTCCCCTCCTTTTAGTAAAATATTCTATATCATGAAGTAAGTTACGTGATTTCAACACTATGATTTTTTCAAGTTATCTTAATTTTTTCAAGTTATCTTAAAAATCCAACCTATCAAGTATATTTACTGATATAATTGAAAATAATTATTCTAATATTTCCTGTGCTTGTTTCATGATTCATAATTTGCATAGTAGTACAGTTACTCAATATTTGGAACTCTACCTTGCCCACAAATTGACACAGGTTCTTTCCTTGGACTCACCTACATGTTGTGATTGATTTCCACTTACCCAGCTGATAGACTACCCCTCTGTCTCTCTATTTGCATTTACTCTCTATCTGCAGGTTTCAATATCACCTTTCAATTTCCCTCAAATGAATATTTTGTATGTAAAACACTTCCCCACTCCTGTGTGCTAAAATTTTTCTCTTCAGAGCAGAACTAGCCTAGTTTCATGGATGATGATTAGCCAAAGTGGTATTTGAAGATAATCGCAGTTACTGGCTAGAGGGTTAGACTGAGCTAGAAGTCTGTGATATACCAGTAACTTTCGATTCTCAAAATGAAAAAATACTTTATTTTTCATTTGTTTGCTTTACCCTCAACTATCCCACATTATTCAAATATTAATTATGAAGTTAGTTCAGTCCATAGAAAGCATTATGGAGATTTCTCAAAGAACTGAAAATAGAACTACCATTTGACCCAAAATCCCACTACTGAGCATCTACCCAAATAAAAAGAAGTCATTCTACCAAAAAGACAACTTCACTCATATGTTTATCACAGTACTATTCACAAGAGCAAAATCATGGGATCAATCTAGGTGTCTATCAGGAGTGGACTGGATAGAGAAAATATGATGCATATACATCGTAAAATCCTACAAAACCATAAAAGGAATTAAATCACATCCTTTGCAGCAATATGGATACAGGTGGAGGCTATTATCCTAAGTAAGTTAATGTAGAAACGGAAAATCTAATACCATATATTCTCCAATGAAGTGGAAGCTAACCAATGGGTGCACATGGATGTAAAGATGGAAACAATAGAAGCTGAGAACTCCAAAAGTGAGCAGGGAAGGAGAATGGTAAGGGTTGAAAAGCTACCTATAGGGTTCTACACTCATTATTTGGGGAATGGGTTCAACAGAAGCCCAAACTACAGCATTATGCAATGTATCTGTGTCACAAACCTGCACATGTAAGCCCTGAATCCAGTTTTTTTTAGAAGGGAAAGACATTTTCAAAAATGTATTTTAAGTGTTTCAACAAACACACAAAACCAAAAACAGATGCTTAACATAAAGTAACACCTTGTTAAATACTCTGGTGATGACAAGAATTTCACATATTGCTAAGGATACTGAATTAAATAGCATTTCAGGTTTATAAATAGTGATCTCATCTGTAAAACTTACTTTACATTAAATAATTCATAGGGAAATTCTGCTCAATTGGTAATTCAACTCAATAGTTATTCTGTGACGTGTCTCAGAGGCCTATAATAGAAATTTGCTAATGCCACAAAATCAAAACCGCATGTTCTCACTCATAGGCGGGTGTTGAACAATGAGAACACATGGACACAGGGAGGGGAGCACTATACGCTGGGGTATGTTGGGGTGAAATAGGGGAGGGACAGTGGGGGGTG
>CAUYQU010011979.1:0-10115 GCA_963574635.1 Cheracebus regulus
TCCAGCCTTGTTCTCTTGCTGATGAGGAGCTGTGATCCCCTGTAGGAGGAGAGGCATTCTGATTTCGGGTGTTCTCAGCCTTTTTGCACTGGTTTCTTCCCATTTTTGTGGATTTATCCACCTGTCGTCTTTGTAATTGCCTACTTTCAGATTGGGTCTCTGAGTGGACGTCCGGCTTGTTGCTTATGAAGTTTTTTCTGTTTCTTAGTTTTCTTCGGGGGGCGCCCCTTCCCCACAGAGCTGGGCCTTCCCGGGTTCAGCTGTGCTTGCGCTCAGTCCTCAACGCTTCCAATTGCTGTTCTCCTTGTGGGGATGGTGTAAGGTTTGTTTCCGAGGATAAAACGAAGAAACTGAGGCCAGCACCAAAATAATCCAATGCAAGGAAATTTATTCAGGCTCCCGAGTGAGGTTCTGCGGTCCAGACAGGAAGGGCCGGAGAAGTCACACAGATTCCTCTCCAACAGGGGGTTTTATACGGAGTGAGTCTATTTTTAGACAGGGAGTTTTTATAGGGAGTGAAACAGCTCAATTGGTTGTGGGAGAGCAAGACTGCTATTGGATAAGTTATAAGCCTTGACCTAGGACTTGGCTTGTTATTGGTTGGAATTACTTGCCTGCTATTGGTTGTTAAAGCTCGACTGCTATTGCTTGTTAAAACTCGGTTGCTATTGGTTGTTAAGACTTGACTGCTATTGGTTGTTAGGGCTTAGCTGCTATTGGTTATTAAGAAGCTATGGTTGCAGCACCTTGTTTGCATGCTGAGCTCTTTAAGAGAAGACCAGGCTGTGTGAGCAAGGGAGAGGGGAACATGCCTGAGCATGTCTGAGCTTGTTCGGGGCATGTCCGAGCTTGCTCGGGGCTTGTAAAAGGGAAAAAGCGTGGGGGGTGCGTCCGAGCTCCCAGCAAGGCAACTGGCCTTACAGATGGGACCAGCGGAGCCCAACTAAAAGGGCCTCGAGTCCCGTATACTCCGCACCAAGAAGCGCTGCGCCGGGGTGCCGGCAAAACAGCCGCGCCAGCCAAAAGAGTCGCGCTGGTGACCCGTGTGGCTCCTTTGCCGGGAATCTCCCTGTTTGTGGACATCAAAAATTCGTCTGCAATTGCGGCGTCCACTCGCTGTCTGCGCTTTCACTGGCAGCTACAATCCTGAGTTGCTGCTATGTGGCCATCTTGGATCTCTCTCCACCCAGTGATGTAGTTTTTCTGTTTCTTGGTTTTCCTTTGGCGGATGCCTGTTCCCCACAGAGTAGGACCTTCCCAGGTTCGCTGTGCTTGCTGTGAAACTCTCAGTCCTCAGCACTTCCAATTGCTGTTTTCCTTGTGAGGATGGGACCAGCCGAACCCGTCCGTATACTCCGCACCGGGAAGCGCCACGCTGGGGCACTGGAAAACAGCTGCGCCGGCCAAAAGAGTCACGCTGGCGACCCAAGTGGCTCCTCTGCCGGGAATCTCCTGGTCTGTGGGCAACAAAAATTCGTCGGAAAGTGCGGCGTCCACTCGTTCTCTGCGCTTTCACTGGGAGCTACATTCCTGAGCTGTTGCTAATCGGCCATCTTGGATCTCTCTCCCTTTCTAAAAGTTTTACGGTTTCAGGTCTTATGCTTAAGACTTTACTCCATTTTGAGTGTATTTTTGTGTATTGTGTATAAATAAGAATCCAATTTCATTCTTTTGCACATGGATAAACAGTTTTTTCAACATCATTTATTGAAAAGACTATCCTTTCCCATTGTGTATTCTTGGTGTCCATGTTGATTATTAGTTGATTTATATGCATGGAATTATTTCTGGGCTTTCTGTTCTGTTCAACTTGGGTAGGTGTCTATTTTTTTGTCTTTTTTTTTTTTTCACTTTTGCTCATCTGACATACAGGAAGTATGTGTCTATTTTTATGTCAACCCCATACTGCTTTGATTGCTATAGCTTTGTAAGATACAATAATTTGAATTCAGGAAGTGTGATGCCTCTGGCTTTGTTCTTTCTCAAGATTCTTTTGGCAATTAGGAGCCTTTTGTCACTCCATATGAATTTTAGGATTTTTTTTCTATTTCTGCAAAAAATGCCATTGGGATTTTCATAGAGATTGGACTGATAGGGATTGCACTGAATCTGTAAATCTGTAGATTGATGAGTAGTATGGACATTTTTAACAATACAAGTTTTTCTGATCCATAAATGTGATATCTTTCCATTTGTTTTTGTCTAATCTCTTTGATCAATGTTTTACAGTTTCATAGATCTTTCACCTTCTTAGTTAAAGTTATGCCTAAGTATTTTATTATTTTTTATACTATTATCAATGGGATTTAAAAAATTTTTGAATAGTTTGTTGTGAAGGTAACTAACACAACTTATTTTTGTATGTAGATTTTTTATCTTGTAACTTTACTGAATTTGTTTATTAGTTATAATAGATTTCTTGGTACAGTCTTTAGGCTTTTCTTTTGCTCTTTTTTTTTTTGAGATGGACTGTCCTCTGTTGCCAGGCTGGAGTGCAGTGGCACGATCTCTGCTCACTGCAACCTCTGCCTCCCAGATTCAGGCAATTCTCCTGCCTCAGCCTCCCAAGTTGCTAGGACTACAGACGCGCGCCACCATGCCCAGCTAATTTTTGTATTTTTAGTAAAGATGGGGGTTCACTATGTTAGCCAGGATGGTCTCAATATCTTGACCTCAAGATCTGCCTGCTTCAGCCTACCAAAATGCTGGGATTACAGGTGTAAGCCATCACACCTGGCTGTCTTTAGGATTTTCTGTAAATAAGTTTATGACATCAGCAAACAGAGACAGTTTTACTTTATGCAAGCAAAACTTGAATGTACAGGCCAGGCATGGTGGCTCATGCCTGTAATCCCCACACTTTGGGAGGCCGAGGCAGGCGGATCACCTGAGGTCAGGAGTTTGAGACCAACCTAAATAACATGGTAAAACCCCATCTCTACTAAAAATACAAAAATTAGCCAGGCTTAATGATGGAAGCCTATAATCCCAGCTACTCAGGAGGCTGAGGCAAGGGAATTGCTTGAACCCAAGAGGCAGAGGTTGCAGTGAGCTGAGATCATACCACTGCACTCCAGCCTGGGCGACAGAGCAAGACTGTCTCAAAAACAAACAAACAAACAAACTTGAACGTACAAGAACTATATCAGGAAAAGTAAAAAGCTACCAAAGTACAAAAAAGACAAATAATTGGATAGGAAAATCTCATACTGTAAGGTTGTCAATTTTCTCAGGATTAATCTACTAATGCAATGTAATCCCCATTAAAAATCCCAAAATATTATGCTTTAATAAAAATGATATTTAAATACCCAAATAAGACTTTTTATTTATTTATTTATTTTTGAGATGGAATTTCACTCTTGCTGCCTAGGCTGGAGTGCAATGGCTTGATCTAGGCTCACTGCAACTTCTGCCTCCCGGGTTCAAGTGATACTCCTGCCTCAGCCTCCCTAGCGGCTAGGATTACAGGTATGTGCCACCACGCCTGGCTAATTTCCTGTTTTCAGTAGAGACAGGGTTTCTCCATGTTGGTCAAGCTGGTCTCAAACTCCTGACTTCAGGTGATTCCCCTGCCTCAGCCTCCCAAAGTTCTGGGATTACAGGTGTGAGCCACCACGCCCGGCCCAATAAAACTTTTTAATTTAAATACTTATAAAATATTTACATGGGAGAATAAACATACGGGAATATTCATTAATATTTTTTAAAAATAGGGGCTGGCACAGGGGCTCGCGCCTGTAATCCCAGCACTATGGGAGGCCGAGGCAGGAGACTCACCTGAGGCCAGGAGTTTGAGACCAGCCTGGCCAAAACTCTGTCTGTATTTAAAAAAAAAAAAATTAGTGGGGCATTATGGTGCATGCCTGTAATCCCAGATGCTCGGGAGGCTGACGCCGGAGAATAGCTTGAACCTGTGAGGCAGAGGTTGCAGTGAGCTGAGATCCCACTACTGCACTCCAGCCTGGGCGACTCTGTCTCAAAAAAAAAAAAAAAGGGTACTGAGGTGGCACTAATCTTCCCAAATGTATGACATCATTTAGGATAACAGACATTGCAATGGCAAATTACTAGCACAGAAAAAAAAAGCAAATCAGATCATTTACTCAATAATCCTTGTGACTTGGATTTATTTCTAGAATAGAATTAAACTCTGAGGCAAACACACACATATGTGGGAGAAGTAGGTATATGATGAAGATATTTCATTAACATTTCAAACCAGTGGGAAGAAAAGAAAAGAAAATGTTCAACAAATTGTATTGGAATAACTGGCTACATTTGGGAGACAATTTAGCTGGTTCCTCCCACCAAATTTTGGGTAATTCCAGAAGGGAAAAAGACCACGTATTGCATGATACCATTTATGTAAAATGTCCAGATACGCAAGTCCATAGTGACAGAAAGTAGATTGGTGATTGCCTAGGGACAGGGGATTGGGGAGATTAAGGAGGAAATGGGGAGTGACTATTAATCAATATAGGGTTTTCTTTGTGGGTAACTTAAATGTTCTAAGATTAGATTGTGTTGATGGTTGCACAACTCTGAGTGTACTAAAAATCACTCGATTGTACATTTTAAATATGTGAATTGTATTTTCATAAAGATGTTAATCAGTTGTCCATAAATTTGTGAACCTGCTTCTGAGTTCTTTATGATGTTCCGTTGATCTGTATGTCTATGCCACTACCACCTCATCTGGACTGGTCTAGCTCTATAAGCCTAAAATCAATGACTGTAATTCCTCCTATTTTGTTTTTCTATCTCAAAGTTATTTTGGCTATTCAAGCATTTCCACATTCATTTTGGAATTGGCTTGCTTATTCCGCCATACAAGGCTAGTAGGATTTTCACTGAGATTGCCTTAAATCTACAGACCAATTTGAAGAACACTGACTCTTCTGATCCATGAACTATTATATTTTCCAATTTATTTAGGTCACCTTGAATTTCTGTCAGCTTTATTTTATACTTTCAATGTATAGGTCTGCATATCTTTTCTTAAATTTATCCCCAGGAATTTCATATTTTCCATGATACTTTAAATGGTATTTTAAATTTCAATTTGATTGTTTATTGCTAGATATAGAAATAGAATTGATCATTGCACATTGATTTTGTATTTGCAATTTTTCTATACCCACGTAAAAATTCTGGTAGCTCTTTTTTTAGATTTCTTAGGATTCTTTAGACAATTATGTAATTGCAAATAAACACTGTTTTGACTTTTTCCCAATAAGTATGTCTATGTTTTTCTTTTGCCTTATCACACTATCCAGGACCTCCATTGAAGTTGTGAATGAATGTTATCTCATTCCAGATATTAAGGCAAGAGTATTCAGTCTTTCATCCTTAAATATAATGTTAAGTGTAAGGTTATTTTATTTTTTGAGACAGGGTCTCACTTTGTCACCCAGGCTGGAGTGAAGTAGCACAATCACGTCTCACTGCAGCCTCTGCCTCCTGGGCTCAAGTGATCCTTCCACCTCAGCTGGGACTACAGGCCTGAGCCATCACACCCAGCTAATTTTTTTTTTTTTTTAATGTTTTGTAGAGATGGGGGTTCCACTATGTTCCCCAGGCTGGTCTTGAAATTCTGGGCTCAAGCAATCCTCCCACCTTAACCTCCCAAAGTGCTGGAATTACAGGTGTGAGCCACTGCACCTGGCCTGTAAGTTTTTTGTTGTTGTTGTTGTTGTTGATTTTTTGAGATAGTTTGGCTCTGTCACCCAGGCTGGAGTGCAGTGGCGAGATCTCAGCTTATTGCAACCTCCGCCTCCCAGACTCAAGTGATTCTCCTGCCTCAGCCTCCTGAGAAGCTGGGATTACAGGCATGCACCAACATACTTGATATTTTGGGTAAAGACGGGGTTTCTCCATGTTGCCCAGGCTGGTCTAAAACTCCTGACCTCAAGGGATCCACCCACCTTGGCCTGCCAAGGTGCTGGGATTACAGGTGTGAGCCACCGAAGCCTGGTCTCTATTGCATTTATTTCCACTCTAGTTTTATTATTTTCTTCTTTCTGTTTACTTTGGGTTAGGGTGTGTGTGTGTGTGTGTGTGTGTGTGTGTGTGTGTGTATTTGCAGGTGTGTGTTTTCAGGTAGGAAATTAGGTTGTTAATTTGATATCTTTATTTCTATATTTATTTAGTTTTTTGTCACCCAGGCTGGGGTGCAGTGGTATGATCTCAACTCACTGCAGCCTCAGCCTCCCAGGTCCAAGTGATCCTCCTGCCTCAGCCTCCCGAGTAGCTGGGATTACAGGAGTGCGCCACCATGCCCGGTAATTTTTGCATTTTTAGTAGAGACAGGGTTTTGCCACGTTGGCCAGGCTAGTCTTGAACTCCTGACCTCAAGTGATCCACCCACCTCAGCCTCCCAAAGTGCCAGGATTACAGGCATGAGCCACCGTGCCCAGCCTGTAAGGTTATGTGTGTGTGTGTGTGTGTGTGTGTGTGTTTTGAGACAGTTTTGCCCTTGCGGCCTGGCCTGCAGTGCAATGGTGCCATCTGGTCTCACTGCAACTTGCGCCTCCTGGTTGGATGGATTCTCCTGCCTCAGCCTTCCCAGTAGCTGGGATTACAGATGCTCGCCACCACGTGCGGCTACTTTTCTGTGTTTTTAGTAGAGTAGAGATGGGGTTTCACCATGTTGGCCAGTCTGGTCTGGAACTACTAACCTCAGGTGATCCACCTGCCTCGGCCTCCCAAAGTGCTGGGATTATAGGCGTGAGCCACGGTGCCCGCCCTGGTCTGTAAGTGTTTTGTATATACACTTTATTAGGTTAAGGAAGTTCCCTTCATTCCTCATTTGCTGAGAATTATTGTAATACATGAACCTTTTGTGAAAAATGCTTTTTCTACATTTATTAAAATAATTTTTAAGTCTGTTAATATGGTGAATTATATTGACAAATTTTTAAAATATTAAGACAATTTTGCCTTCCTGGGATGAACCCCAGTTGGTCATTACCTATTGTCTTTTAAATATTCAGTTGGATTTAATTTGTTAAAACTTGTTAAGAATTTTCTTCATGAAGGATATTGGTTTGTAGTTCTCTTTTCTTGTAATGCCTTTATTTGGTTTTGATATCAGGATAGTGCTGACCTCAGAATGAGTTGGAGTATTCCACTCTCTTCAAAAGTCTGAAGCAGTTTGTATGGAACTCATATGATTTCTTCTTAAATGTTTGCAAGAATTTACCAGTAAAGCCATTTAGACCTGAAGTTTTCCTTGTGGAAATGGTTGGGTTATTTTATCTTGTTTGCTTTTTTCTCTCTCTCTCTTTCTTTCTCTCTTTCTCTTTCTTCTTCTTTCTTCCTCCCTCCCTCCATCTCTCTTTCTCTCTTTCTTTCTGCCTTCCCGCCTTCCTGCCCTTCTTTTGATGGAGTCTCGCTCTGTCACCCAGGCTGGAGTGCAGTGGTGCCATCTGGGCTCACTGCAATCTCCGCCTCCCGGGTTCAAGCAATTCTCCTCCCTCGGCCTCCCGAGTAGCTCGGATTAGAGGCGCCTGCCACTGCGCCTGGCTAATTTTTTTTTTTGTAATTTTTAGTAGAGATGGAATTTCACCATCTTGGCCAGGCTGGTCTTGAACTCCTGACCTCGTGATCCACCTGCCTCGGCCTCCCAAAGTGCTGGGATTACAGGCGTGAGCCACCATGCCCGGCCTCTTTCTTTGTTTTTTGAAATGGGGTCTTACTCTGTCACCCAGGCTGGAGTGCACTGGCACAATCGCGGCTCACCGCAGCCTTGACCCCCACCAAGGCTGAAGCCGTTCCCCTACTTCAGTCTCCCAAGTAGCTGGGAACACAGGCATGCACCACCATGTCCTGCTCATTTTTTGCTTTCATATTTTTTTAGAGATGGGGTCTCACTGTGTTGCCCAGGCTGGTATCAAACTCCTGGTCTCAAGTGACCCTCCTGCTTGGTTTCCCAAAGCACTAGGATTACAGGCGTGAGCCAACACACCTGGTCTGGGGAAAGGTTTTCAACTATAAAATTAATTTCCTTTTCCTAGGCATAAAGCTAGTTATTTTATCTACATCTTCTTTTTTTTTTAAGATCTTTTAAAAAAATAGCCTTATTAAGCTAGAATTCACATACCATATACCCATTTAAAGTGTGAAATCTAAAGTTTGCACAACCACCACCATCATCTAATTCAAAATACAGTCATGCACAGCATGATGACATATCAGTCAATGACAGACCACATATGTGACAGTGGTCCTGTAAGACTATAGTGAAGGTAAAAAATTTGGCTGGGCACAGCGGCTCACGCCTGTAATCCCAGCACTTTGGGAGGCCAAGGCAAGTGGAGCACCTGAGGTCAAGAGTGAGACTCCTGGAAAAAAAAAAAAGTTCTTATAGCTTAGTAATGTCATAGCTGTCATAAGGTTGTAGCACAACACATTACTCACGTGTTTGTGATAATGCTGGAGTAAACAAATGGACTGCTATGTCAGCCATATACAAGTATAGTGCATACTGTGTTTAGATATGTAAATACAGTCACCTAATGATGGGGATACATTCTGAAAAATGCACCGTTAGATGATTTTCTCATTGTGCACTTGTCATAAAGAAACTTACACAAACCTAGATGGTCTAGTCTACTATACACGTAGGCTATATGGATAGCCTATTACTCCTAGGCTACAAACCTGTACAGCATGTCACTCTACTCAATATTGTAGGCAATTGCAACATTGTGGTGAGTATTTTGTGTATCTAAACATAGAAAAGATACAGTCAAAATATGGTATTAGGGTGGTGCAAAAGTAATTGCGGGTTCAGACCATGAATTTTAAATCAGTATAACTAGGCTCAAACTCATGTTTATTAATCAAAATAGGAATCATCACAATCAACACATTTTTGCCAACGAGAAATAAGTTTGTTAATCTCTGTGGTGTCAAAATCGGTGCTTCAGGATTCGATGAACTCTTGGAAAGCATTTTCTGCCTCCTACTGGTTGTGGAAGCATTTTCCCTGCAAAACATTGTCAAGATGCTTGAAGACGTGGTGGTTGGTTGGCGGCTCATCAGGTGAATATGATGGATGACGCCAAACTTCTTAGCCCAATTCGTTCAGCTTTTGAGACACTGGTGGTGAGAGGCGTTGCCGTGAAGAATCGGTCCCTTTCTGTTGACCTGTCCCGGCTGCAGGCATTGCAGTTTTCAGCCCATCTCATCAATTTGCTGAGCACATTTCTCAGATGTCACGGTTTCACCAGGATTCAGAAAGCTCTGGTGGATCACACCGGCAGCAGACCACCCAACAGCAAACAGTGACCACCACCCTTTTTTTTTTTTTTTTTTGAGGCAGAGTCTCACACTGTCACCTGTCACTCAGGCTGGAGTGCAGAGGTGCGATCTCGGCTCACTGCAATCTCCACCTCCTGAGTTCAAGCGATTCTCCTGCCGCAGCCTCCCGAGTAGCTGAGACTACAGGCGTGCACCACCATGCCGAGCTATTTTTTGTATTTTTAGTAGAGATGGGGTTTCACCATATTGGCCAGGATGGTCTCTATCTCCTGACCTCCTGATCCACCCGCCTCGGCCTCCCAAAGCGCTGGGATTACAGGCGTGAGCCACCGCGTCCTGTCGACCATGACCTTTTGCTGGTGCAAGTTTGGCTTTGGGAAGTGCTTTGGGGCTTCTTCTGGGTCCAACCACTGACCTAGTCGTTGCCGGTTGTTGTACAAAATCCACTTTTCATCGCCCATCACAAACCAATTGAGAAGTGGTTCATCGTTGCTGCCTACAGTAAGAGATGACACTTCAAAACGATGTTGTTGTTTTTTAAATTTTCGCTCAGCTCATGAGGCACCCACTTACCGAGCTTTTTCACCTTTTCAATTTGCTTCAAGTGCCACATGACCATAGAATCGTTGATGTTGAGTTCTTCGGCAACTCCCTGTGTAATTGTAAGAGGATCAGCTTTGATGATTTCTTTCAATCGGTTGTTGTCAACTTCTGATGGCCATCCACGAGGCTTCTCATCTTCAAGGCTCTCGTCTCCTTCACACACCTTCTTGAGCCACCACTCCACTGTGCGTTCGTTCGTTAGCAGTTCCTGGGCCAAATGCGTCGTTGATGTTACAAGTTGTCTC
>CAUYQU010011982.1:0-19326 GCA_963574635.1 Cheracebus regulus
CTTCAGTCCCTTTTTCAATCAGCTGGATAGACTGCTCTGCCTTCACAGAGCTCCAAATATCATCCAAAAGGTGACTCAGTCCCGTTTACTCCACACCAAGAGCCGCTGAGCTGAGGCGCCGGCAAAAAAGCCGCGCCAGCCGAAAGGGTCACGCTGGCGACCTGTGGGGCTCCTCCGCTGGGAATGTCCTGGACTGTGGGCAGCAAAAATTTATCAGTAAGTTTGGCATCCACTGTCTCTCTGCGCTTTTACTGGGAGCTGCAATCCTGAGCTGCTAGTGATCAGCCATCTTGGATCTCTCTCCAATTTTTTGTATTTTTAGTAGAGACAGGGTTTCACTATGTTGGCCAGGCTGGTCTTGATCTCCTGACCTTGTGATCCACCCACGTTGGCCTCCCAAAGAGCTAGGATTATAGTGTGAGCCACCAAGCCCGGCCAAGTTCTAGAATTCTTTAAGGGAAGTTTTGTTACATTCTAGAAAAATTCATATGAAACAAGACAGCTCATCACCATGATTGATAACCACATCACTCTGAGCCTTGCCAAATATCTACATGACTAAACCAGAAGCTGTTTATCAAGCATTGCATATCAATTAATAAACAAAACCAAACGGAATTACTAGCATTATCACAGTAACATTTTTAAAATGTTATGCATCTTTTATTCCCCAAATACAGTTCAACTCTGTAATCATTCTTATTTTTGCTGAAAATAATCAGAATTTAAATATGATTTTATTAACCCGACATCCAAGATACTATAATGGATTTAAAACTGAATGTTTTACATCAGCTTGGCATAACAGCCATGATCAGCTAAATTTCTCAGCCCAGTGTTGGAACAGGTTCAGGAGAACTCAAATTAGTAGCCATCAATTAAGCATCGATTTGGAGCCTTTCCTAGTTTTCTTGTCTTATCCTTGTTTATTTTTTTCTCTTTTCTTCCTTCCTTTCTTCTTTTGAAGTTTTGATTTGATCTAGCCACATACTTGCTCTTTGTTTCAAAATAAGTAATCAGGTACATTTAGAAAGGAGAATTAAGTACAATCAGAAACGGTAACCATGGAATGTTGATTTGCTTGTAGAAAACGTTGATTGTCTCCTATGGAGATTAATTCGACTACGTTCGCTATAGCCAAACACAAATGAGTTAATCCAAAGATTAACTCAGATCCTTGTTTAGTCTGCTAACAAGACTTGTAGAATATTATTCATGATGGAAAGAAATCACAGGAAAGGAGGCAAAAATCTAGTCATTATACATGTGTTTGCCTTGTAATCCACATCATTCAAAGACTCTCATAGTTCTTTCTACAGAAGAAATTTTGCTAGAGTGAAGAATTTTTTTTTGTATGTTCAGAGGAAAGAAAATTGGATTAAGAATAAAGGGAATTCATTTCTTCTCTCAACTGTGATAGTACAGGCCACGTGATGTGTAATTCACTTAATAATTTCTAGCTGTTTTTGTCATCTCGGTAATGGCTAGTAAATCGAGAATTTTATCTTAAATAGTTTCTAGATCAAAACTTCTAAGTGTATGCAAGATACAATGTTAATACTTCTTTGTCGAATTTTCCAAAAATAGGACTAAGTCTGAAAATTCCACAGCTGTAAATTGATTTTGTTAGATGTAAATAGGAAACTAGAATGTAGTATCAAAAATCTAAGGGTATATTTTCCTGAACTTTTACTCTTTTCTTAATTCTACTTTATCTCAAATGTTAGGCTGATCCTAAGTAAATAATCATAAATAAAGTTTAATACAGAACTATATATTTAACACAGAACTATACATTGCAGTTAGAATTTATATAAACGACTCGATAGATCTGGTGGTTCATTCCTTTGGAGAGATGTGTGCTAGGTATATTGACATGTCATAAATTGTAGGCTTAGCATCCTTTACTGGAATTTTGACAACGTAGTTGGCATTCTCTGAAGACATAATTGGGTTTACCTACTTTGGATAACATTAGCAACCTATATGCCTGTTGTAGAAAATCTAATTTTTCTTGCTTTCAACTTGCTTCCTTGTTTTGATATGTTTCTTTAAATTTTCTATTTTTGCTCTTTCTTTGTAATTCTAAATAGTACGACTTACTGTCCTGATCTAATTTTGACAATATCCTCACATTTTTAGTGTCACTTTATAAAATGAGTTTCCTTGAGTTATTTCACTTTTCAAATATATAGGAAATCCAAACATGCTTGTCCTTTATGTACATCTCTGCTGCAAAGCCTACGTATGTAGAGTCACTCTGTCTCTAAAATTGTGCTTAAATGGGTGAAGAACAGGTCCTTATTTGTTAACATACAAATGCAAATAAACAAATGTAAAAGACATAATTGTTTTTATCCCTCTCCATGGAAGTTGAAGCCAAGCTGAAGGTGCAATAGTGAAATCACATAAGAAATATACCAATTGATACTTTCTTAACCAAATAATTAGCTGAAAGTAAGGCTGTCTTTCTTTTTATTTTTCTTATTTTCCATGAATGATTATACCAAATAATTGGCTCTAGACATTTTTAGCATAGAAGAGAGATTTAAGCACTTCATTCATTCAATACTCTGTTTTTAAGCAACTATTGATTAAATATTTGTGGTAGATGCTGTGCTGGGTGCCGAGGATAGGGAAATGAGTGAGGGAAATAAATCTTTATTAAACTACAGTAGATGTTTACGATCCTGACAAAATAAAGAAATACAAGTAAGAAATATACATACACCCACACATAAGTGTGTTTACTACAGTTTGTGAAGGGAAAAATAGAATTATTTACTGAAGTTGATTCATTGAAGTGTCAGTCATTTAAATTTGTTTTACATATTTCCTGAAACATAGAATGAAGCTTTGAGATTTATATTTTGTTGGTCAAATGTAGTTGTAAGAAAGAAGTATCTTAGACTACAGCTGATTTTTTTACCTGAGTCTGTACACAATATAAAAGTCAAACATTGCCAGTGTAGGGTAACTCCTAAGCTAAGAAAAGCAGCTCTGCCCTCTGATGCTAGCAAAAAGAGGGTTTTAGGCAAAGACAGCTGTTCGTCATCTATATTGAGAAATAGTAGTAGTGCTTTTATGGACATGATTACTTCCTACAGCAGAAAGAAAGAGAAAACCAACAAAACCCCATATATTGTTTTGAGGTGTCTAGAATGCAAAAGAGCTGGAAACACTTTCTGGTTTTGTTCAGCATTTAAGATACTGATGGTTGCGTTATCAAAGCCACCCACACGCAAACTCAGACTGGAAAGAGGCTTCTTTAGGTAAAATACTTTGTTCTGCTTTGCTTCTGTAAAAGCAGCTTCAGGAGTCTAGCTTCAGAACACTTGATTGGTAATATATTTTTCTTTCAAAAGATAAGCCCCACAGAGACACCTGTTTCTCTCTTTACAGGTGCAGGCAACTACAGCTTTGCTAAAACTGGCAGTGACAGGTTAGGGAATGTGTTCACAGATTAGGGGGCCTCCTGATTTGAATTGTAATAATACCCCTGCAGTGAACCAGACACCACATCTCCTTTCTCTTTACTTTGTTTTGCTAAATAATGATAATATATAAAGGAAAAATAGCTCTTACACACTTTTTTTCTTTGGTTTGGAAATTAAGATAGTAAACATTGTTAATTTTCAAATTCTATTTTTTTAAAACAGGCTGGCATCACTTTTCCTACTCCTTTACTGAAAACCTGTTTAAGTTATAAAACATAAAAACATGTATCATGCAGCATGTTGATCTTATATTTTCTGAATTAAAAATATCAGTAGCACCTAAAATACATTATTTTTTCTATCAGAAACATATAGTTATATATGCTTTTCTATTTTAAGTACTTAGTAGTTCTTTAGAAATAAATACTATATCAGCAACATTATAGGTTATTTTTAATTTCCTAATATGCACTTATATGTATATATAAGCATGACCTGATTTATAATGGTGGAAGCCTGAAATCAACTGGAATATCATTCATCATGGACTGGCTATAAAAACTACTATAATCTTTATTTCATAAAATAAGTATTTATTAAAAACCCATCAACAATAATATTTAAAAGCTGAACATTTATCATTATGTCTTGCTAAATTTTAAAAAGCAGGTTACAATATCATATGAATAGTATAATCTTAATTTACTTAAATCAATGTGGGAATGACAATAAAAATTTTAAAACTATTATAAATAGCTTACACATGTTGGAATTATGAGTGAATTTAAATTACTATAAAGATATGTTACTTCTCTGAAGTGAGTAAACATTGCAGATTGCTTCCTAAACAGAGGAAAAATTAAGAACAGATGCTATCTCCCTGCTTTGTTAGTGATGTATTCTCTCCATGAGCTAACAGGTAAGGTGTTCGATATAAATTAGTTGTCATCTTTTTGAAACCTGAAAAGTAAGTCTCTAAGTTTAATATGAAAGAATTACTTTAATAATCTGAACTTGGCAGGGCACGGTTGCTCATGCATGTAATCCCAGAAATTTGGGAGTCCAAGATGGGAGGATCACCTGAGGTCAGGAGTTCAAGACCAGCCTGACCCATGTGGAGAAACCCTGTTTCTATTAAAAATACAAAGTTAGCTGGGCATGGCAGCACATGCCTGTAATTCCAGCTACTCAGGAGGCTAAGGCAAGAGGATCGCTTGAACCCAGGAGGCAGGGGTTGTGGTGAGCCGAGAGGGTGCCATTGCACTCCAGCCTGGGCAACAAGAGGGAAACTATGTCTCAATAAATAAATAAATAAATAAATAATAATCTAAACTTATATTTGAAAAATTATGGGAATAAAGGAAGGAAAGGCATATATCCTTTTGTCCTGTCTTAGATTTGGTACATGGTGTGGTGGACACCACTGCAGAGCTTAATCTCTGGTTGCACCATATTGGAACCAAATCTTTGCCTGCAAGATACTACCCCAGACCTGGCTAATGTAGCAGTCTCTTCAGACACTCCTTAGTGTAACTGTTTTGTTGTTATTGTTGTCTTATACGCTCAGACTCTTTGTTTAGATCAAGTGCCTTGTGACCTGGCTCATTAATTAGTGCTAATGGAAAAAGGTGAAAGAAAACCTGGAGCTAAGAGAAAAAAAATTACAGGATTTTGGGCAATCCTTACTTACACTATCTACTCCTGGCACTGTTCAACAGTATTTGAATTCCTTGCTATTGTGCCCTCATAACAATGGATTACCTGGACTCTAAGTTCATACTAAAGTGTGGTCTCACACAACCTCATAGTGATTATTCTACAACTGAAAAATTGATTTCTAGATGCCAGCAGGGACATTTAATCATATATGGAGGACCAGCAGGGCTACTCAAAAACGTCCGTGGTAAGAATCATGTTACACAAGGAACAGTTGAAGAAAGGGATATGCTCAATTGGAAGAAGTGTAAGGGCAAAATGATAGCTGATTTTCAACTGTTGGAGGTTATAATGGAAGCTCTGGGTTTGCAGTGTCTCCAGAAGGAAGAATGGAACACTGGGATGAAAAACATCACAGGCAGTCAGACTTTAACTATGGGAGGAAAACCTGTCAACCACCAGAAGTGTTTCAAGTCACCATTGATGTTCATGCAGAGCTAGAATTAATTTTTTTCTTCAGTGACTTTCTTATAATATTAAATTTGTTATGGCTTTGATATTATGGTCATGTATTTTTAATTTTTGTCCATGACTGTCAACTGAATCATAAACATCTTGTTTAAACTTTTTATCAATCATGCCAAATAGTGTCTGAAAACAGTATCAGTAAGGAGTGAAAGAAGGGCTAGAGAAGGAGTTTCAAAGAATTATCATCAGGCAGATATTCTAAAGTGGAGCCAGGAAGATAAAATGGAAACATAAATAAAAGTCTTCTCAGATATTGTCAAGCTCAGAAATAATAAAGAATTTAGTTAATTTAGATGAGTGAACGAGTCTGAAAATCCTAAACAATTTCATCATGTACATATGGATATTGATAAAATACAGATATTGTCATATCACAGCACACGTTGATAAGAAAATTTGCATGACACATGAGAAGAAACTAACCAGAGACTACTGGCTCCATGATTCTCATGGCCTCAAGTCATAGCCAGCTGCTTCAATCAAACTCTTGTCAAACAAGCAAACTCTTACCAAACCTGTAATACCTTCGCAGTGTATCACTGGACCATAGTAGACTAGTTAGAAGTCTCTGTTCCAAATAAACAGGCTCTGTTCACATACACAGGACTTTCAGGAAGATGTCATTGTTCCATCTTAAAAGATGGGCCCCAAACCAGAGATCCTTATATATTTGTGGAAAACTACAATATAAAACAGAAAAAAAAATTTGAATGGGAGAGATAAGTAATAACAGATTGATAAGAACACCTAAACCACTTTTCCCAATGCCTACAAAAATTCAAGTTACAATTATACCTAAAATAAAATTACATCTTTTAGAAAAATTGAATAATTAGATATTAAGTGCTTATATGTAATATTTGAAGACATGTTTATGGAATAAAGAAGCATTTTCCAAAGAAATAGAACAAAACCTCGAAGAGCTTTTTTCTATATGAGGAAAAATATTAAAAAGAATAAAACACAAACAAAGAGAATATGAGAATAAGAATTCCAGAAAAAGAGGTTAGAAGAGCAAAATTTATAATTTCACACATCTGAGCATACAAGCTACAGATTAAAAGTCTCCCCTAGTATATATGCATGATAATGAATGAAAAAAACATGCTTCATTTTAGCTATTAGAATATCAACCATGAAGAAACTTTTCCAAAATTTCAGAGGGAGGAAAGAAAATTTTTACAAAATCAGAGCAAAAGAATTGAAGAAACAAATAAAACAGACCACTTTAAATGGAGACTCAAAGTGACATTAGACTTCTGGAGAGCAGTCTGGAAGCACAGTTGCTAGAAGTCAGCAGAGCAATGAATTTTATGTTACAAACCAAAATGGTACTTCACCAAAAACTTTATTTTCAGCCAAATGACCAATATATTCCAAGAACAAATTCAAGGAAGTTCACATACAATATACTATCCAAATATGTTTGGAAGATATACTAGGGTCTTCTTTTTCAGAATAAGGAACTAAAGCAAGCAGGAATTATAGACGATATGAAGAGAACAGGGGTACCAATCTGATAAAGCAATGAAGGAAAGGAGGTGTATGGAGAACTGGTGTGTAAACTACTTAAGAAAATAAGATTTAATAATATACTGGTATCACTGAGTCTTTGGAAAGCACTGATCATATAGCAGAGACAAATAGGGTGCAATAAGAATCATAATTAAAGCTCTATAAAAACAAAAAATGCATAAAAAGAGAATATTCTAAACTGACAGGGATTATTCCTTTAAGTCACATGATGGTATTTTTTGGCAAACTCATGAATCAATACACAAGTGCAACTCAAACTCAGGATAGTAAAATATAAAATTATATTATCTGCAATATGGGCTCAGATTTGCTATGTACAAATTGTGTTTGACCCTATATGGTGAGGTTGCGTGAATCCTTTATTGAAAGAGTGAACCATGTTGAAGCTAAAGGGTGATGCTATTAGCTACCCAATTCAACTGGCATATAAGCATTTCTCTGTAAACTAAGGGGTGAGTGGCATAGTAATTGAGAACAGCAGCTCTGGAATTAGACCAACTGAATGAGGACCTAGCTCTACAGTCCAGTAAGCTAAATCTAACGTTGTACAACGTTGGGAAAATTACAATAAAGCCTCATTTGCCTTAGTTTCCTCACCTGTAAAATACAGATAATAGCTACCTTCTCATAGCGTTGTGAGAATTAAATTTGTTAAAACAATGAATGTGCTTAAAATAGGGCCTTATATAATAGGTTATTACCCCATAGGGTAGTCGCAAAAATTAAGTGAATATCTTTAAAAAGGGAAAACATAGAATCTTATCTAATACATCACTTTTTTTTTTTCTTTTGAGACACTCTTGCTCTGGTTCCCAGGCTGGAGTGCAGTGGCAGATCTTGGCTCACTGGAACCTCAGCCTCCCCAGTTTGAGCGATTCTCCTGCCTCAGCCTCCTGAGTAGCTGGGATTACAGGCACGCACCACCATGGCCTGCTAATTTTTGTTTTTTTAGTACAGACAGAGTTTCACCATGTTAGTCTGTCTGGTCTCGAACTCCTGACCTCATGATCTGCCAGTATCCCAACGTGCTGGGATTACAGGCATGAGCCACAGCACCCAGCCTAATACATCACTCTTTAAAAGCAAATAAATGTGTTAGTTGTACTATAAATGGAACACACAGACATTGCCAAATTGTGAGAGCAATACAGCCAATTTATGTCTGGTTCAAATAACCTCTTTCTTTTCCTGATTAAAAATTCAATTTAAAACATTGATAAAGTAATAAAAATGCATCTTTTTGATAATTTCCGTGATTGCTTTACATCATCCTCTGTGTGCAGCCGTGCATGTGGCAATACACAAATTACATTTGTGTCACAAACACTTGGATATGAGAATAAATTCAGGTAAAATATGATTTCCAGTAATGGGAGAGTCACCATAATGCATCAGTGCTTAATTTACAATGGCATAACTAAGATATCCATGGACAATAACTGTCTGGTGCTAAAAATGTAACACTGAAACCTGAACGTTGCTTCTCAATTAAATACCGGCAATATTGTTTGATATATCTTTACAAATATTGCTTTGTAATCCAATTTTTATTTTAGTAAAACACTTTTTTATTTTGAATTTCCAATCTATAAATTATAAAACTATCAAAATGCATCTACAGTCAGGGCCTGGATATTAGACTGATTTATTCTCATTTTTGCTGAGTGTCAGCATATGGGTTACGATGGTACAAGATTTTTAAACGATATTAGTAAGATCAAAAGAAAAAAGATTCATGATTCAATATATATTATGCATATTTGATCTTAGGTGTGTGTAGCTACTGTGGAAAATTCCTTGCATACTTTCTACGTATTCAGTTAATTTGAAATTATATATGCAGATCGATTAGTAACCATTTAGTATCAGAGAAACTAACATATCAAAATAATATGAAGTTTAACCAAATAGACTATTTGGTTGAACAAAAATGAGTAGTGTATTTCTAGGAAGCTCAATTCCAAATTAAAAAATAATAGAAAAATATGTTGTGCCAAGAATAACCAAACAAACAAAATAAAACAACATAGTTTTTTATGAAGAACTTCTGTGTTTCCTGGAGGTGGGCTAGAGTAGTCGCTGTGAGCAATGCTGTAGTGTGAACCGCTTGAGTTTACCCCAGCTCCACCATTTACTAAAACTCACGACTCTGGACAACCTACTTCATCATGTAGGTGTTAGTTTTGCATTTACAGGAATGGTGCAAATAATAGAAAATAGGATGGGTTTAAGCATTGAATATAAGAATGCATATAAAATGTTTTGCACAATGCATTTGACACATTGTAGTAGCTCCATAAATATTGTTGAGTTCCTTTCCTGTTTTAGGAAAGAAGAGAGAGCTGAAAATGGGAATTATTTTCTGAGTTTCCCAAAAGAAATTATATAAAGCAATGTTTCTTGAATAGTATGTTTCAATAGTTTTCTTCATTTCTCTTTTTTATTCATTTTTATAGCCTATATTATCTGTGTATAGTGCAGTGTGAGCTGCTAAAATAGTGGTCTTATAAAATAGATGACTTATAAATAAAAAAACTAAGATTTTCATTTTCTCCCCAAGGAGGTAGCTAAGGAGGTGTCTTGGCGTTAAAGATACATATATATATATGTATCTTTAATGTTTTGACCATATATATATATATATATATATATATATATATGGCCAAAACAGGACAGTATAAAGCATTGTATACAAATCAACCCAGTGCTGGGATGATGTACAGACAGGAGCTTAGCGCCCTAACGTCACAGTCTAGAAGAAAGCCATAATTTTAAGCATGACTTCAGTAGAAGGAAACTAACAGGTTCTATAGAAAAGACATCACTGATAGCAGCAGTGTTGACTGAATGGAAAGATAGTTTGAAGGAAATATAACTTTGTTTGGGCCGTAAGTAGTGAGCAGGGTAGGATACAGGGAATGGACCAAACTGCTATTCAAACTTCAAAGCCAGTGTGCACCTTCTACCAGAATGTGGCCTCTGGTTCAGTGTTGTAAGGAGATGATAACTTGGAACTGAATCTGAGCCCCAGCAAGCATTCTGGACTCCAAATTGCCAGGTGGACTTCTGGGTCCAGCTGCTAAATCAGAATAAGCAAGGACATCAGACCCTTTGCTGAAATTTATCTTCTCACAGCTTCTCTCTGAAGAACACTCACTTTTAATTTGTAATTGTACCCCGGCAAAATTGCCATTCCCTAAGTTTCCAATCTACCTGTTAAATCAAATATTAATTGAATTAATAACTTTAATATTCCAAATTCTCTTTTGCTTGTAAAGAATTCAACCACTTTTCATTAGGTTTCCTTTCCATCTCCTTGGCTGGGTCATAAAATAAATTCATGGGTAATCTTATCTAGCTATAACTCACTCTCCCTTAAACTTTTAGTCTCTTTTTATCTTTTAATCTGCACTGTATTTTACCCCTGGCTTACAACTTGAAAGCTTTAAAAAGTACTATATATAAAAAATTCCATAATATGATATATTGACCAAAATATGTTTTGAAAATACTTTTAGTATAATGAGAGAAGCCTCATGATACATAAGAGAATAATAACTTAACGGATTAAGAGCCATAGCGTTTATTTAAAAATAATAGCATAGTTAATTCGACTTTTGTCATCAAATACACACTTTAAAATAGCATCAAAATATATTTCACTGCCATAAGTAACAAGAATACCTTCCAGATATCTGCATCTATTGTGGACGTATCAGGTTAAGTTCAATGTTCCCTCTAGTATGCATCAAAATTATACCTTAGTGATGAAATGGCTCTTTTCTTTCTTTTAGTGTTCTACTTAAAAAGTTCAGTGTGGTTAATAAACTACTATCCTATGAAATAATAATAACATATACATTTTAATATGTTTTTAGTGAACTTTGAAACTGTTAAATTTTAAGGTGTGTGTATGTGTGTGTGAACATGCAGATAATCATAAGAATGATTACCATACGATAACTCCTTCAAATGCAAATCCTAGGACCCACCCTTGAGAGAGAACCATATGAAGTAAAAATTTGATAGCATGTGGAAGGAAGATGGAAAAATCCATCAAAGTTTAATTTCAGCAATTCTCAATATAATTAGTCTTTTTGCCTAGAATATCAACATAGGTTTCTTTCTTTTTCTTTCTTTCTTTCTTTCTTTTTCTCTTTCTTTCTTTCTCTTTCTTTTCTTCCTTCCTTTCTTCCTTCCTTCCTTCCTTCCTTTCTTCCTTTCTTTCTTCTTTCTTTCTTTCTTTCCTTTCTTCTTTCTTTCTTTTTTTTCTTTCTTTCTCCCTCCCTCCCTACCTCCCTTCCCTCCTTTCCTTCCTTCCTTCCTTCCTCCTTCCTTCTTTTCCTTCCTTTCTTCTTTCTTTACTTTCTTCCTTTCCTTTTGACAGGGTTTTACTCTGTGATCCAAGCTGTATTGTAGAAACTGGAGTGCAGTGGCGGGATCTCAGCACTGTGACCTCTGCCTCTCATTCTCCAGTGACCCTCCACCTCAGCTTCCCAGGTAGCTACAACCAAAGGCAGTGCCATAACACCTGGCTATTTTTTTTGTTTTGTTTTGTTTTGTATTTTTGGTAGAGACTGGGTTTTGCCATGTTACCCAAGCTGGTCTGCAACTCCTGGCACAAATTATCCACCTGTCTTAGCCTCCCAAACTTCTGAGATTACAGGTGTAGGCCACCATGATGGTGGTATTTTTCAAACCTCTCATTTTATAGATGAAGAAACTGATCTCATTAATAAATGTATTGGGAGAATTTGGATTAGAAGGCATATATAATAAAATAAAGTTTAATTTTCATTTATCTCAGTAAACTTCTGCTTGGAGTAACTACATTACAACAAATCTTGCAAAGCAAGCAGATTTCCAAGTCTTTTGTTTTTGTAACAATGACTAACCCAAATCCCATCCTAAATTACTGCAGCATTTAACCATGGAAACACAAAAGAAACAAAACCTTAAGATTAAATCAGAATCTCATACACAAATAATAAACTTTTCTCTGTTAGCTAAGAATATTTAAACAATAGAATGTATACAGTTATTACTCCTTTGTAGACCGACACTATTTCTATCATAACTCATCTGTATTCATGAGCACTTTTGCAAGTATTGCAAAGTCATGTGGCATCATCATGACTTTGAGTTTATGAAATAATCAATACTCAAGGTGACTTGCTTTCAGATAATGTTAACTGCTATAATAAGTTCTAGACTTTATTTTAACGGATCTTCCACACATGATATCCATTTTTCTAATGGGTATCAATGCAGTCCTTTCTTTAATGAAAGCTCATGCTCTATCTGGCAATGGAAAGTAGAATTGTACATGCTTCTGTAGACTTAGCAGGGCTCGAGGTGTCAGGATTGCCAAAATGCTAGTAATTGATTTACTGCCCTTTTTTGTCACTGCTCTTAAGAGTTCTCAAGACATTTTTCATTTGAAGCTGCTCCTTTAATTTCTGTAACAGACAGCAAAACAGCATCATCACTGTCATAACTATTGACAGAATATTGATATTGTAACTATTGACATTGAGCCTTGTGGCTGAATTAAGAGATTCAGAGGCTTGATTGAAAACTTCTAACATCAACTGATCAAAAGTATTTTCTTAGCCAGACTCATTTGTTCCTTTATTAACTTACACAATAGACAGATATTAAGTACCTATTGTATACCAAGCTCCGTAGTAGGTTCTGAGGTTCCATAAATAAATAAATAAGAAACAAGACACTAAGCATATGGAAATGAGTCTCTAGAATTGGAGCTGTTGAGGACAGTCTTTAAAATGCAATGAAGTTTACCTGAGTGAAAAGGAACACTTTTTTTTCTTTTCTTGAGACAGACTCTCACTCTGTCACCCAGGCTGGAGCACAGTGGTGCAATAATCAGGCTCACAGCAACCTCTGCCTCCTGGGTTCAAGCAATTCTCCTGCCTCAGTCTCCCAGGTAGCTGGGACTACAGGCACATGCCACTATGCCTGACTAATGTTTGTATTTTTAGTAGAGGTGATGTTTTGCCATGTTGGCCAGGCTGGTCTGGAACTCCTTGTCTCCAAATGGCCTTCTAGACCTCCCAAAATGCTGGGATTACAGGTGTGAGTCACCGCATTGTGGTCTGAAAGGAATGTAGGAAGTTGCCCCACATTGGGCAACAGAATGTAGGGATCCATGAGCCCCACATGTTTGGTGCCAGAATGTATAGGGAACCAGCCCCCACATCACCCATGGGTACCCCGAGTTTGGTGGCGATGAAGGAAAGAGAAAAAGACAGATAAAGAGAAAAAGTGGGCCCAGGGGGCCATCACTTATTACTGGAAAAGACAGTGAAGGCCCTGAACTCTATCATCCACACTATTTATTGATTACAATCACTTTGATCTATAGGCTAGGGGTGGAGTGATGGTGGGGAGAGCGTGATGTGATAGTGGAGTGAATCAGTGAGCCAGAACTGAATCAATGAGCTGGAACTGGTGTGTCATTCTAAAGATTAATAATGGGGGTGGTTTGGGAGTTTCACAAAACAAGAACATGTGGTTATCTTTAGTCTATTATCTATGTGCAGCTGGTGGAACTCAGGCCTTACAAGGAGCCTACAAGTCTGGCTACATCATAGTGCTACGAAGGGGTTTTACGTCCTTGAGCACAATGTTTATGGTAACAGAGCCGAGGTCACCCTGCACCAGAACATGAAGCATGAAGAGACCTTCCTCCCAAGAAGCCTCCTGTGGCCTTTCACAGTTTGTTGTTCCCAGTTTATATGTTACTCATAACCAGTTTATGTAGGCATTCTGTAAGTCCTTTCTCCTTTGCTGCTTCTCCTAACAAAGAACATTCCTGATTTTCGCAACAGCATGTGTAAAGGGCAGAATATGAAGTAGCCCTGAATCTTAGGAAACTATATTACATTGAGGCAACATAAAGTAGACAGGGAAGAGACAAAGATAAACCTGGAAATGCAGAGAGACACATTTGTGAAGAGCACTGGAGATAGTGCTGAGGCCAAAATCAAACTTACATTTTTGAGAGACAAATGTGGCTGGAGCAACCAGGTGGATGGTAGGTTAAGACAAGCAACATTTGGACTATTAAATATTACAACACTATAACCTAGGTGAGAAATAGTAAACATTTCCAATAAAAGTAATGGCAGAAGACATAAGGAAAACATTGTAGCACTGTTCAGTCAGTGAAAGAGACTACACCAGTTGTAAACAATAAGTGCTAAATAAAAGTTTTAAAATGTCCTCAAGATCTATCTTGGTCTAGTTAAGAGGAATTTTTGCTATTTAAGCAACTGGAAACTATAAATGATTGACAGGATCTAGTCATTGGCGTATAGGGGCTGATTTGAACAAGATTATAGAGTTAAGCATGTAGAGTGAGACAAAATCAAGGTACATGAGCAGGGAGAGGAAAAGGAGTCTGTAAAGAATATTAAGTAGTCATCAGAGATACAGAGGGAGTGCCAAGAGTAAATGATGTTGAAGAAACCATAAAAGGAGACAACTTGAGAGATTTGGCTCAACCATTAAAATCTCCACAATGGTCCAGTGTGGTGGCTCACGCCTGTAATCCAGCACTTTGGGAGGCAAGGCAGGTGGATCACGAGGTCAAGAGATTGAGACCATCCTGGCTAACATGGTGAAATCCTACTAAAAATACAAACATTTGCTAGGTGTGGTGGTGTGCGCCTGTAGTCCCAGCTACTCGGGAGGCTGAGGCAGGAGAATCACTTGAATCTGGGAGGCGAGGGTGGAAGTGAGCCAAGATTGCGCCACCGCACTCCAGCCTGGTGACAGAGTGAGACTGTTTCAACAACAAAATGCCCACAAGGAAGAAAGATAAACATAAGAAACACCATTCTCTCTTAGGAGAAAAGATCAGTTATTCAGAAGCAGTACTGATAAGCTGAAGGAACGCAGTTCAAGTCCAGAATGCTCCGATTATACTAGGAGGCTAAGGGGAAAACAAGATTTCAATTAAGGCAAATTGCTGAAGGAAGCATTCTACAAAAGTGTGACAATGAGTGGAGTTGGTGTCCGGTTCTTCTAGGAGTAGAATGGATTGTGGAAAGCAACTTGGGAGCCAGTACTAGAGGAAGAAACTGGAAGATGTAATTTACACGTACTGCTAAATGTAATCTTTGCCAACCTGTTTATGAAATTCAGTTAGAAATTTTCAATTCTTAGATAAGAGGCTCAAAATTGTTACCCAAAAATTAAGTGACAGAGCTCTAACTTTTGTTGGACAGAGGGCAAAAGAAATTCCCTAGAGGAGAGGATTGCAAAAGCTGAGTGGTTAAATTTTGCAATGAAAAAAAGCAGATGGATATTAATCTCGAAGTTCAGACTACATAGAGTAATTGGCACTGCTTTGAACATTTTGGACAAAGCAATGGTTATTCAAAACCCTGTAACCAAAAGATTAATCTTCATTTTGGGAAGAGTTCAGATATGATTCTGTTTTAAATTTTACAACAAATTATTAAAAGTAGGGGACTTTCCCCATTCATTACAAAGTTGAAGAATTTAAACGATCATTTTGGTGAGGGTTCACTAAGTGCCAGTTACTACGCTAAGAAATTGATACACATTTTCACATGAATTAATGCATAAATAATTTCCATGAGGTCCCCACTCCTTATACTCCCATTTTTTATTTGAAATAACAGAGGTTTAAAGTCTTTAAGTGACTTGCCAAAATCTTGTTAATTTGGAAGTCACAGAAAATTCTAATGCAACTCCAAGTATAAAATAGCACACAATATCTTTGAGGAATTGCCACATTGTCTTCCACAATGGTTCAACTAATTTACATTCGTATCAACAATGTAAAAGCATTCCTATTTCTCTGCAACCTCGACAGCATCTGTTGTTTCCTGATTTTTTTTTTAATAATTGCCATTCTGACTGGTGTGAGATGCTATCTCATTGTGGTTTCGATTTGCAGTTGTCTAATGATCAGTGATGTTGAGCTTTCCTTCATATGTTTGTTGGCCACACAAATGTTTCCTTTTGAGAAGTGTCTGTTTATGTTTTGGCCACTTTTTAATGGGGTTGTTTGTTTTTTTCTTGTAAATTTGCTTACATTCCTTGTAGATTCTGACCCAGCAATGCAATTACTGGTTATATAAACAAAGTAATATAAATCATTGTATTATAGAGATACATGTATGAAAATATTCATTGCAGCACTATTCACTACAGCAAAGACGTGGAATCAACCTAAATGCCCAACAATGATAGACTGGATAAAGAAATACACGTATACACAGTGGAATACTATATAGCATTAAAGGGAATAAGATCATGTTCCTTGCAGGGGCATGGGTGAAGCTGGAAGCCCTTATCCTCAGCAAAATCACGCAGAAACAGAAAACCAAATACCACATGTTTTCACTTACAAGTAAAAGCTGAACAGTGAGAACACAGGGAGGGGAATAACACATACTGGGGCCTGTTGAGAAGGATGGGGGAGGGAGAGCATCAGGAAAAATAGCTAATGCATGTTGGGCTTAATACTTAGGTGATGGGCTGATAGATGCAGCAATCCACCATGGCACACGTTTACCTGTGTAACAAACCTGCACATCCTGTACATGTACCCCAGAACTTAGAGTAAAATAAGATAATTTTTTTAAAAAAATGGCACACAAAAGAGGATTTATGGTCTCAAATTATCAAAATGCTTGGAGGATGAGCTTCTGACAGGTTTAGTTGAGACTTATCTTTTATTTTCTCCCCGTGAGTCTAAATTTTGTGGCTTCTGGTGTGTGACAATCTATCCATTGCCCACTGAGGTGTTGAAGTGGTAATAGCAATTCCAGGCATCTGCACACCAGTGTCCAAAGGAGGTACAAAGAGAATTTTCTAGAAGCTCACAGTATATGTCTCTTCTGATTTTATTGGCTTTAAATAGGTCACATTTATACTTCTTAAACAATCATTATTAGCCAGAGAAAAGGGGGCAAAATTTAAATTTGTTGCTTTAGACCTAAGCCAATTGCCTCCTTGGGATTCAACTTCTAATGTACATGGAGGTATAATGGGGATGGTGATATATTAATATAAATATGAACAGTTCATAGGATTAGGTGGGATTAATTTTTGGAAGATTATCACATTGTCCACTAAAATTACATTATCATTACAGAATTGAAATAACTTGCACAGGATCATATATCTACTTAATTACAGTGTTGATTTAATACTTCTGACTTCTAGTTCACACACACACATATACTATATATGCATATATATAATATACATATGTGCTTTTTTTTCTTTTACTTGAAACTACATGGACAGATAGATGCAGATAAATGAATAGGAAGGTGATAGATAGATAGATAGATAGATAGATAGATAGATAGATAGATGATTGATAGATAGATCTTACCCTTATAATGGCAGAGACATCTGATCAAATCAAAATAATGTTAGGTATGTAGGGTGTGCATTAAACTCTAATTAGTCATAGTAACTGGTCCTGAACACCTTGGCCAAATATATTTGAATCAAAAGTCGTTTCTTTACCCTATAATAGTATGATACTACACAGAAAAAAATACAAAGCTTACTGAATTGTCGCTGGGAACCACTGAGTGAATATATTCCAAACTCAGACATTTCATCATTATTTCTATGGAATTTCCTAACAGCCATCTGTGAAAATAATTTCAAATGACATGAGGCATAAAGTAGGCATCACTGTAAGTTGGAGTTCAATGTGTGTCACTGGACGCAGGCATTAGCATTTGTATTGATATTCATGGTACTATAGAATTCTTGGCACATAGCTGAGAGATAAAGTGCTCATAAAAATGGATTCACTTATCCATCAAAGTAGGTTTGAATCACAAGGTGTAAATATATATAGTGTAAAATATTTAGGACAGATCTAAGAGGAAGGTTTTATAACCTTAGAGTGCTTTTGGAGCCTTGGACTGAATACCAAATCTTAAGTTGCTGTCACAGCATTAGATGTGCTGGGGCTACTCTGGGGCCACGCTGAGCAAGGTCGGGGTGTTAGGCAAAGAAAAACCAAATTGACTGCTCCAATCTTAGAAGTGCGGGTCAAGGAAGCATCACTTCTACTCTAGGGGATTTTTATGACATGTCTTTTCTAGTCCATCTTAAAGATTCTCATTATTTCATGAAGACTTAACCAGTGTATAATTCTTTTCCCTTGGGTCTCTAACGAAGTGATCCAATATCATTATAATCGCGGCTTGTTGGCATTTTAATATATTTTAAATATATATTCACAATCTCTCTTTTCGAATACATGGAAGTTAAATTCCAGATCAGTATCTGAATATTCAGGGGTGAGAGCTGAGGGTAGGAATTACGCAAGTGTCACACGTTGGGAAGTCATTACCCTGTGTGTAGTTCAGGAGAACAGAAAGTGAGTATTTAGGTATTTGTTTTATTTTACATACCCTAGAAGAGCAGTACTACATGACAAATTCTATTATAATATCTTTATATGTAAATATTAACACATTTAATACCACTAGAAAATTGATGCTATATTTTTTCACCTTTTCTGCAAATGAGGGAACTAGAGCAAAGATAAATTTGCTTTGAGACTACACAATTGTTTAATGGTTAACATGGGATTCAAAATTCAGGCCACAAAGACAAAGATTATAATCACAATGTCAAACTATTCAGCCTCTCCTAACTGATGAGCTCTTCTAGGATAATTCTTATACCTGGCTTTTCCAGATTCATCTTCCGAAAAAAATTTTTTTTTAAATTCTGTTACCTGTCACACTGAAAAGCAATTAAACTCTCTGATGAGAGCCAAAGAATTGGTGCTGTTAATCATTTTTGTGGCTGGGAATTGTGGCTTATGCCTGTAATTCCAGCACTTTGGAAGGTCGAGGTGGGTAGATTACTTGAGCCCAGGAGTTTGAAACCAGCCGGAACAACATGTCAAAATTCTGTCTCTACTAAAAATACAAAAATTAGCTGGGTGTGGTACCATATGCCTATAGTCCCAGCTATCTGGGAGGCTGAGGCCACAGAATTGTTCAAGCCCACCAGGTTGGGGCTGCAGTAGGCTGTGATTGTACCCCTGTACTCCAGCCTGGGTGACAGAGGGAGACACTGTCAAAAACAAAATCACACTAATTCTTGTAAAATACCTTATATGCTGCCCTGG
>CAUYQU010011983.1:0-46887 GCA_963574635.1 Cheracebus regulus
AAGCTGCCCCCAGGCAATTGATCAAGCGGTGCCAGCCCACTCCACCCCCCCCCCGGGGCCGCCCTCCCCCACCACGCCACCCTCCCCCCCCTCCCCCACCACGCCCCACCACGCCGCCCTCCCCACCACAGGCTTAGCAAGAGCGCATGACCCACTCCCTCCAACATGCAGAGAGCTGTGCAAAGACCGGGAGTTTTTTGAGATGGTCATTGTGATCCATTCTCTGCGTGAGTTAATAAGACTAAGCATAAAAAAGTAAAAGTTCTGAGCCTTATTTTGCTTTTTGGTCTTAAGCAGGTTTGGCAGGCCAGGGCTGTGTCCAATGCCGAGGGCAATTCCTCTTCAGGCGTAAGGGGCCTGAAGCAGCCTGGCTTCGGGGCAGCTGCGGGAGAAGCGCAGGGGGCAGGTGGAGCCCTGGGGTGGTCCGTCTCCAAGACTCGGCAGTACCGGGTGCCGACTGGGCTCTGCCCTGAGCCTGCCGCTCGCCTGCGGTGTGAGAATAAGTTTCCTCTCCTGCTTCCTTCGGGGCTGGGGTGAGCCCAGATGACCCAGTGCATGGCTGGGGTGAGGGCCGGGCAGCCGCACGCCTGCTTCCTCCTGGGGCTGGGCCTGCGTGGGGGTGCACTGGCCTGCCCGTTCTGCCTTTAGGAAGAGGATCAGGACCGCCTGGAGCTGGGGAGGGTTTCAGCCGTGGACGGGGCTGTGCACGGGCAAAGCCGCAGCCCTGGGGAGTCGGGGAAGGGGTTGGCTGACCCTGTACGAGGCTGTGACCATGTTCTCTGTTCCAGACAGGAATTCCAGGCTTGGACTGGAGTGAAGCCCTCAAGAGCCACAAAGGCAAAACCAGCCAGAGTCATCACAACCCACAGTTCCGGATGGGACGGCAGCCCTGGGGCGGGCTTCCAGGTCAGCCCGAGGCCGGTGCTCAGGGTTGTGGGTCCAGAGGCCTCTTTCCCAGGGCAGGGATTAGGAGCCAGACTTTCATGTTGCAAAATGGCATTATGACCAGGGACGGCAGTGCCCAACCAGATGTCCCGAACAAAGACCCAGGGTACTTCGTCATTAGCCAGCTGGGTGCCCCTCTGGGGTGGGCGTCTGGTGAGCAGGCTCTCTGCCCCCTCCATCTCCATCTTATCGTTGACCCCGGAACACACGTGACCGGCCCCTCCACACACACAGCATTGGCGTAAGAGGGAAGGCGCTAGAAAGGAGTGGGCGGCGGACCAAACGAGCATCCCGGGCGCTGTGCGGGTGAGTGCGCACCGGGCAGCCAGCTGGAGGGCGCTGCCGGCGGGAACAGCTCCCTGATTCCCGGGTGGTTCCGGGAGCAGAACGGAAGGTCCGTGTGCCACGGAGCCACTCCTGCGGCGATGGCTGCGGCCCAGCGCGCAGGTGACCGCCGGCCCTTCAGGTCTCAACTCCTGGAGGATGAAGAGGACGGCAGGGGATTCTTGCCAGTGTCGGGGGTAGGGAGTTAAGGAGGAGTCCCACTGACATGTGGCCACACTTCATTTTTCAGGTCCCAGAGGTGAGGAAGAAGTTCACGCCTAACCCCTCCGCCATCTTTCAGGCCTCAGCGCCGCGGATCCTCAACGTGTGACTGCCTGCGCCGTGACACCATGGCTGCTGAGAGGAGGGCTGGCGAGCAGCCTCGGGACCCACTGCTGCTGGGCCGGGCGAGAGCATGGCGTGGGCCCCTCCTGCGGGGCACGGCCCTCAAAGCTGTCGCCAGGGACGACGTGCTGGTGCAGACGAGACACGCCGACAGACCTGGCACAACCAGGGCAGCCTCAGCCGTCCTCCCGAGAAGCCCACGGAAGGCTCACCTGTGTGACCGCCATTTGGCCATCTGAGGAACCGGAGGATCCAGTCAATTGGGAATGAACTGGTCCACAGCAGCTGAGGAATGTGGACGCATCGGCCCTTGAAGAGCCAGGCATGTCCACCTCTGGTGGCTCTCCCAGGATGCATGGCCACTTGATTTATTTTACAACTTGTGCGAATCCAAGGTAAGACCCTTGGCTTTTCCTACAAATGGCCCCTGCGGTTGAAGCTGTAGGCATCTTGGGCCGTCACCTGCATGACTCATGGTGATGCTGCCTGTCCAGGAGGAAGTTTCCAGAAGGAACAGACTATCAGTCACGGGGCCTCCAACTCACAGACCTCCTTATGGCCACGATGAGCCTCACGTTTTAACAAAACATTTCTTGGGATTGATTGAATCACATTTGCCTTGTGGTAAGTGCTAGAGACTCAGTCCACATTTTATTACTAATTATTTTTCCCCCTAACATAAGGATGACAAGAAAGGCACTGCCATACATGCTGGCTAAGAACTGGGAGGGTTTTTGGGAAGGTGGCATTTGCCTCACTCCCCGAAATACCTTAAAATGGCATCTGCACCAACCCTTCCCCTCCTGTCTACCGTGCTCACGCGTACAGTGACGGGGACTCCCCAGCTTTTGAGGAGGCAGTTGATTTTCTCTGGCAGGCTCTCCTAACTTCCTCCAGGAATTCCAACCAGCACGGCCACACAGGTCACGCCTGGTCCCTTCTTTGCACAGCAGCCCTTCGCTGTTTGAAGGGTCTACATCCCTTTTTAAAGCTCAGAGGCACAAGCTCGGGAACATCTTCAGGAAGGAAGTTTGTGGATTTCCCTTTGCATCTTTCTTCCTCTCCAGCCCGGAAGTGGCTCTAGTCTGACAAGCGTCTAAGCTGCAGGTGGTGGCACTCGGGCCTCAGAGCCACCAGACATGCAGGTGGCACCGTGCCTGCGGCTCTGCCTGTGCAGCAGCCCTCCCAGGTGCTAGGCCTGGCAGGCACAGCCCTCCCGTCTTGCCAGCAAAAGAAAACGCTCTTGAGAGCGTTTCACTCTAAAGAAACCCACATTTTGTGCGCTGACCCAAGGGCTTCTGGTGTTTCAGACTTCATGGTTTGCATGTCTGATGTTAAACAAGAGAAAAGGGGCTGCCTGCTGGGTGTTCTGTGGGAAATGAGATTAAACTGTACAACCTCAGATTTTACTAAAAGGCAAAAATGTAGTTTCGATTTAAATGATAAAAAGTCTTCTCATACTTCTTCACCAGTCTCTTGGTGCTAAGCACTTCAGTTTGGCCTGGCTGCTGCCACACTCCAGATCCTGAGCAGATCTTGCTGTGGGCTGCAGGGCACACGTCAGGTACGGTCCATAGACCCCAGCCTGTCCCCTGCACTCACCCAGGCGCCTCGGGTAAAGGGACTCTGAAGCTCCTCTCAGGCCCCAATCCTAACTTCTCCCCTCGCCAGCTGGGAGCAATTGGAGTTCCGTTCCTTCACCCGAACAGCAAGCATGCCACCAGCTACACTGTGTGGCTTGCCAAGAGCATCCGTGTTGACGGGTGGGGTGCTCAGTACAGGAGGTAACCAAGGCACAGGTGTTTGATCAGTCTTCGCTGCCTCCCTTCCCCGGGGGCCAGCTCCTCCCACCTGCACCTCCCAGCGTCCTCCAGCTCGTGGCTCTGTGCTCACAGCCCCTCCCCTCCCGCCCAGTGTCACCCTGCACAGCGCCTAGGATGCTCCTTGTTCCTATAATGGGCCGCTCAGCTCTGCTGCACCGCCCCAAGGACCAGCTGGGCCCGCCCCTTCCTGGCAGTGCCGGCGGCAGCAGCATTGGAGGCCTCAGCACACCCGCCAGGCCTGACTGCACGGCAGCAGATACCCAGGAGCCTCTCTGCAATGCACAGCACACAGCTTTTCACACACACCAGCGCCACAGTCTTCCTGAAGGTGCCTCATCATCAGGACAGGGTGTTGCTTTGTCGCCCAGGCTAGAGTGTAGTGGTGTAAACACTGCTCACTGCAGCCTCAACCTTCTGAGCTCAAACGATCCTCCCACCTCGGCCTCTTTAGTAGTTGGGACCACAAGGCCACCATGCCTGGCTTTTCTTTTTTTTTTTCTGAGATGGAATCTTGCTCTGTTGCCCAGGCATGATCTCGGCTCACTGCAACCTCCGCTTCCTGAGTCCAAGCAATTCTCCTGCCTCAGCCTCCCAGGAAGGGTTAAGTGATCCTCCCACCTCAGCCTCCCAAGTAGCTGGGATTACGCGCTCCTGCCACCCTGCAGGGCTACATTTTGTAGAGGCAGGGTTGAGATACTTAGATCAGGGTCTCGCCTCTCTGTGCTCCATGGGCCAGGACTCAGGACAAGTTCTCAAGAGCAGCTTTTGAGAAAAGCTAGGCCCTGCAGCCTACCCCAGGCAGATGGAAGAACTTCCCCTCTGAAGAGGGTCAAGATGAAGCCAAAAACCAGCTTGCTGGCCACACCCACACAGGGCTCCTTCAACCAGTCACACGGACTCCAAGTCATGTAAGGTGCTGCCCGTGACACGGATCTGTGCCTGCTGTGTCACGCTTGGCTGACAAAACATTTATGAAGGTAAGCCCAGGCGCACCCCTAACTCCCAGCCTCCAGACCACTCGTCTCTCCATTCCGACTCTCAGTGAAGTAAAGTATGGTCCCCAGAAAGTTACATGCTTGGACTGGATCATGATGCCTACTTGCAGAAATTCTCGCCTTTAAAGAACCAAAGCTTTCAAAATCTTTCAGGTCTTCTGTTTCTGCATTTTTTGGTTATTTTTTAGCCATATGCTATGCAGCAGATGGTCACGGCATGACTGTCACAGGAGTAACTTCTTTCAGACCTCAACACAGTCCAATTTTATCCTGCCAGATAAATCGGTATGTTTCTTTGTTAGACATTCGGAGCTGATTTCTCTCTTTGCCTTGGCTTTAAGGAAGCTCTGAGCTCATTTATGCAGTTTTCTTTTGCCCCAAGCTGCCAGAAATAATTATGCTCATTTCCAATTTTGTTTTAGACTTTTATGTAACTGTAATCCTTTTGCTATCTTGTATGGCTGCAACTTTTTTATTGGGCAAGAAGTAGAGGAATTTAAACATACAAATAAAAGCCTACACCATCATCTCCTCCTAGTGCAAGGGGAACCCTGCCTAAGTACAGCACTTCAAACTCAGAAAGACCCACCACTAATACCAAAAGATTTATTGTAGACAATTTTGTTACACAATTACACACATTATGATAAACATTTGAAACATTAACACATGTGGAGACTGCTAAATCATTTAATGTTCCTTTTGCAAAAAGATGATAATTTCTTTAGGCTTTCAGACCTGTAATAAATCTGTTCTCATCTGCATCAGATCTTCTTCCCTCCATCCTGGAGACCTCACAGTCCACTTAGCAGAAGGAATCTACCCGCTTCCCTATCAACCTTGCTTATAGCAGTTCACACAGACTATTTGAGCCTTATACACTCAACTGTTAAGCCAGTGTGTGCCCTACACCCGACCGAGACTAGATTCCTTCTGCACTTGCAGCCCTCAGATGCTGAGTTAATTATTTATTTTTGAGACGGGGTCTCACTCTGTCCCCCAGGCTGGAGTGCAGTGGTGCAATCTAGGCACACGTTGACCTCCACCTCCTGGGTTCAAGTGATTCTCCTGCCTCAGCCTCCCAAGTAGCTGAGATTACAGGCACCCACCACCACACCCGGTTAATTTTTTTTTAGTTTTAGTAGAGATGGGGTTTCACCATGTTGGTTAGGCTGGTCTCAAACTCCTGGCCTCAAGTGATCCACCCGCCTCAGCCTCCCAAAGTGCTGGGATTACAGCTGTGAGCCAGCATGCCTGGCCCAGATGCTGAATTTAAAAGGCAGATTTTATTCAGTCACTCCCTGCCCTATCTACCTGACTCAAACATCTACAGGACCCATGAAAACACGAATTCTGTTGCTTGGGTAAGCTTTTCTGACTCTGACTCTCAGGTTTCTGATTTTCCTTGAGCAGAATAGATTTCTGGCTGAGCATGCGTCCTTTCTTCTGCCTTCCGCACAGGCCATTAGGAAGTCTGGGACAGGGCACTACCAGTGGCCCGGGTGCCAGGCACCGCCACCTGCTCCCTCCTATCGAGGGTGCCTTTGCTTATGGACAAATTTCACTGCTTCTGGGCATGGGCAGTTACTTCCCCAACTTTAAGGCACTCACCGGTGTTTCTTTTAAATACTTTTTTCTTCTTGGGAAAACAGAGGATACACGATCCATGGATAAGACAGGCGACCCCAGCAGGGCCTGCCAGGGGGGCTGCTCTCCACTGCCCGCTCAGCACGGGCCAGCAGCAGAAGCTCCTGCAGACGGCATGGAGCCTGCGATCTGTTCCACACACGTCATGCGGCTACGCTTCTGCTAAGTGTCCGGGACCAGTGAACGCTGTCCTGTGTTCCTAGCATTAGAGTTTTCTTGGTTATACTCAAAGCTCTTCCTGACCCATGCTGGGGTCTCTCCGTCCCTTGCCACTGCTTTGACAGTGGTTCTAGTAATGCTCCTGTGCTCAAAAAGGGAATTCTGCTCAGTCTGCAGGCTCTCAGGCCTCCGTGGTTCTTTGCTCTAGGTATGGCTTCTTCCTGTAGCTGACTCACTTGGGCTGAGTACAGCCCCTCCACATCAAGGCCAGGCAGGGGAGAGAACTACTCGCTGGCTGAAGCCCAGTCTCTCTTCAGGGTAACTGCTGGAGCTGCTGCTAACTCCAGCCCACAAAATCGGTGACATCTCTAGCCTGCCACTCATTTTCTCCCTCCTGGGGAGGCGGGCCCAAGGAGCCCCCTTGAGCACACCCAGGGAGGACCTGAGGTACACAGCCTGGCCCGGTTCTTGTGGGGCCTTCACAGAGACAGCAGAAACGCTGGCCAACAAAGCACGTATCCACTCACAGCTTCATCCACACTCAGAACACAAACTCCTGTCCTAGAAGGACTTCGTCTGGAGGGAGCACACTGCTGGAAGGCGGGAGGCGGCGGCAGCAGTGGCTGGGTAGCCGGGACATCCCGAGGCGCGCCGGAAACCACTTCCTCCCCGAGCAGCAGGTCCTCAGCCTCGCTGCGCCTTCAAATCCCGCTTCTCCAGGGGCACCTCACTCCGTTCACTGGTCCTCATTCAATATTCCCATGTGTTTGTTTGTCAGGAAGTCCAGAAAAGGAATGTTGCAGATGGCCTGGTGAACATTACTCACTGTAATTTCTTTGGGAATCCTGGTCCAAAAACAAAGGGTGTACCAGGTGAAATTCTCTCACATGTATCTCATCATTTATTCACTTAACTCGCCGCAGGGACCATCCCAGGCAGAGACCCCGGGGAGAGGGCTCCTAAGGGACAGGCATAGCTTAGGGGCACTCTAGGGTGGGGATCTACCCTCCCCACAAGTCACAGCGCTAATCAGGGCTCACGTCTGCCTTCCTACTCACAGGCCTGAGAAGGATGTCAAAAAGCTGATTGAACAATTAGGAAAAAAGATTCTGAGGACTGCGAAAAGAGAAAGTGGATGGCAGAACAGACTGACATGAGTGAGTGATCTCAGCAGACCGAAAGCTGAGTCAAAGCACCACAAAACCCTGGGACCCTATTTCCCATCTCCTGAAGCAATGGGAGATGGAGTCACGCCAGGCCAGGCGTGATGTTAACTGTTCCATCAAAAGCACCCCAGTCACTCTACCCCTCGAGAACAGGGACCACAGAGGTGGGCAGGGGCCACAGGACGCCCCAGCTCACTTGTGGGTTCGAGCAGGGTGGCAGGCAGCTGGCCTGGAACTCTCGGTTCCCCTTCCTTGTATGTTGTCTGATATATTCCTGTGCAGTTTCGTCTAATATTCCCCTGATTTAGGCCTCTTCATGATGTCCTCAGGCACTTTGCTGCAATTTTATAAGTTTGTGACAGCCTTTAGCATAATGCAATAAAATAATCTTCGTTTCCTCTGAAAGCAAAGCAAATGTGGCTTGTCTCCCATGCTTTCAGGGCCCAGGAAAAGACTGAAACTCAGTGTCTCAATCAAAGACAATGAGAGTCAGCAAAGGGCAGTGGTGAGCCTGGGGCCTCAGTGCCAAGAGCCCTGAGTTGGAGCCCAGACCTACGCTGTATCTTCCGGGAGAGCTGGGCAAGATTACCCTCAAAGCCTGGTTTCCTGGATTTTTAAAAAGGGAGTAACAGTTCTGCAATGAAAAATTAGGTAATACATGCAATGCTTGGCCCTCATGTCTGACATGTAATGGACACTTATCTTTAGTTGCAAAGCTAATATGTATTCAGTCCTGTAACAAAACAGAGTCCCAGGTGTCTGTGAAGTAATGAGGGGGAGGGACAGAACCCTCTGAGCAACGCTGAGTGAGCTTTCACAACCACGAGGTTCTCTGACAATGACAAAGCAGACCCATGAGTCATCTGGCTCCGAGAGTGTCCCAGCACTCACGCCATCTCCTGTCATATAAAACACCTTCATGGGCAATTCAACTGTGAGGAAAGAGGTGTAAGCCTCATACCACAGACTGCAGAGAGAGTAATACCTGTTGTGAGAAGCTGTCTGGTATCCAACTGCCAAGGCCTGTCTCAGGATATCATTCACCAGCTGTTCTGTAGCCTACAACAGAAAATGCTGTTAGTCTTCAAAATGGCCATCTGCTTGCTGGCAAGAAGGGACACATCTGACCCCATCCCTTACCCCAAATGTCTGAAACAACTGCAACTAGGGATTAAAAAGTCCTTAATGAAAAATTAACGGTCTCAATAAAAGACCATAAATGATAAAGACCATGATTCTGAGAAATTATGAACTAGAGTAATTTTCATTATTCAGACATTGTTCTATTTATTTATTTATTTATTTATTTTGAGATGGAGTCTCACTCTGTTCTCCAGGCTGGAGTGCAGTGGTGTGGTCTCGGCTCACTGCAACCTCTGCCTCCCAGGTTCAAACGATCCTCCTGCCTCAGCCTCCCAAGTAGCTGGAGTACCAGGTTAGCGCCACCACACCCAGCTAATTTTTGTGTTTTTAGTAGAGACAGGGTTTCACCATGTTGGCCAGGCTGGTCTCAAACTCCTGACCTCAAGTGATTTGCCCGCCTTGGCCTCCCAAAGTGCTGGGATTCCAGGCATGAGCCACCACGCCTGGCCCCAGACATTGTTTTTAAGGAAAGCAGTTGTTACTGAGGTATCCTGTTCCTGAAGAGCATCCACGGGGAAAGGAAGCGCTGAGCTCGGATCAGGCTGGGGAAAGAGGCTGCAGCATTTCCGTCCCCTTGCCAGAGTCAGGACAGCTGGGGCTGTTGACCATTGAGACATGTAGGAAAAACCCTAGGCTTTGTCCCTGCCACCTCCTAAAGCAACGAGCACACTGACCACCACCCCAGAATACGTCTTAGGAAGCACCTGGAACCACATGGAAAACTATATCCTCAGAGTGACATGAGCATTTAGAGGAAACATAACTTAGTCCATTGAAAAATCAGAAAAAGAAAAACGAAAAGGAGAACTTAAGCCCAAATAAGATGAGAAGTTTTAAAGCCTGTTATCTTTGTTCCTTTTCTGTCCTTGGCCCTTACTCCAAATCACATGGGATGCAACCGTCCTTCCTGGCTGGCAGCCCCTGCAGGCACCCACCTTCAGGATCATGTCCTCCACCACGGATGCATACACATTCTTGTGGAGCGCCACGGGCTGCAGGGTGATCCCAATCTGGAAAAGCAGAAGAAAGTTGTTTGTTCGTATCGCTACTTTAAAAACAGCCTCTCTCCAAAGCAGCACACCTCTCAGACACCCAAAGAGATGCCTGGTTGGAGGACAGACTTGATAAACACGCTGGGCAAGATTCACAGAGAGTAACACATAATATGACAACTAGAAGAATATGTTACCTTGTTTTTCTACATTTCTGACCAACTGTTTCAAATGCTACTGTAATCCCATTTAACTCTCAAATCTCCTTCATGGGAGAACATGGTTGGGATCTGCCCTGAGTTCTGCTAAGCAATCAACACTCTGGAAGGTCTGGAATCAGACTCCAATTCCTGTTTGCACTTGGACACTGCATCCTGCCATTTCTCATGGCATCCAGTGAAAGCGCACTCTTCCACCTTGGGCCCTGAGCAGACAGATGCCGACGAGCTGTGAGGCTCCAGCAGGGCGATAAACCCCTCTCCCCTGTGTAATAAGGCAGGGGCACTCAGGACCTAGACACACAGCAAGGGAGGACTGCTCGCTGAAGCGCAACTCGGAAATGCCTGATGAGGGCAAGGTGCTTCTCCTGAGGCAGATGAAAAACAAGATGAAACATAAACAACTGTTTAATCCAGCCAGCTGTGCTTCAAGTCTGCGTTCAACAAGCAACCTTTTCACGTGTCATTAGTGTTCCTGCCCAAAGGTGCTGATGTAGGAAGGTGGGAGCCCAGAGAGCAACCCGGGTCAACCAGGCAGAAGGAAATCAGGCATTTACACCACCAGAAAAGTCGGGGTCTGGGTCTGAGAGGCTGAACGTCTCAATGTCTGGGTGTGGGTCTGAGAGGCTGAACATCTGGGTGTAGGTCTGAGAGGCCGAACGTCTGGGTGTGGGTCTGAGAGGCTGAATGTCTCAACATCTGGGTATGGGTCTGAGAGGCTGAACATCTGGGTGTGGGTCTGAGAGGCTGAATGTCTCAACATCTGGGTGTGGGTCTGGGAGGCTGAATGTCTGGGTGTGGGTCTGAGCGGCTGAATGTCTCAACATCTGGGTGTGGGTCTGGGAGGCTGAATGTCTGGGTCTGGATCTGGGTCTGGGTCTCGTTGTGACAGGCTGAATGTCTGGGTCTGAGTGTGGGAGGCTGAATGTCTGAGTCCGGATCTGGGTCTGTGAGGCTGAATGTCCGAATGTCTAGCTCTGAGTCTGGTCTGCTGCATGAACTATTAACACCACAACCCCTACCTTCTGTGTGACATCCCCAATAAACTCCGATCCTGGGGTTGGGGGCAGGAAGAACTTGACTTCCTCTTGCTTCTCCTCCTGCTCCTTCTTGATGTTTGTCTTTACTGGTTCGGAAAGGCTGAGGATGTCCACCTCCTCCTCATTCTCGGGTTCCCTTTTCTGGAACTGCTGCAGCTCCTCCAGTTTGCGGCAGAGGCTGTCAGCAGAGGAGAATGACGACGGGCACTCTAAAGGAAAGGCGGCAGTGTTACGATGGCTGTGGGGACAACGCGAGAGGACTTCCGTCTCCATAAGACCCATGGCCTGAGGAAGGGGGATATGTATCAGGGGAGCTGACCTTCTTTCCACTCTAAAATGCTATGGATCTGTAATGATGAGAACTAGGAATTCATGAGGGAGAAAGGCCCAAAGACAGGCATCTCGTGTGTGAGCTATATAAGGTAACTGCCATCTAAGACAAAACAGCATGGAATTCTCACTTCTGCCACCAAAAACCAGGGCATCCCCACTCCGAGTATTAAGGACTGACCTCATTTTTCTTCATCTCAAATCTGGAAAACTTAGAAATGTAGAGTGCAGAAAATCAATCACTCCATTCTCACTGCTCAGAGAGCAGGACCGTTAACATTTCCATGCATACTGAGCATCCAGTCTCTAATACGGCGATTCATACAAAGCCTGGTCAGGAGTGTGAGAACTAGAAAGCCAGGCCTGGAGGGCCAGTGCCTTCCACCTCTGGACCAGTGTGTGAGGGCCACGCCAGGTACAGGGCTCAAGGGCACCCAGCTCCTGGCCTTCTGTTTTACTGATTTGGCTCTAACAAGTTTTAGCTGCTCCTCGACTCAGGCTGGATGGGGCTATGTGAAAACCCATCGTAAGCTGAAAACAGCATTTTTCGACTTAGAATGTTTTCAACTTCCAACAGCCTTATCTGGATACAATCACATCATAAGTCAAGGGGTGTACTGATGCCTACAGCTTTGTAAAGCCACAAAATCAAATCACAAGTGAAACCATTGTAGGTTAGGGGCTGTGTGCAACCAGTCAGATTAACAGGAAGCCTCGTATATGCAAATCATAAAACAGTTCATTTCACCAGCAACATTATTCACAACAGTTTCACAAGTGCCTCCAACACCGGGTGTGGTTCTCCAAGCTAGGACTGGAGATGAAGTAACAGATGAGACACAGGCCTCACCTTCACAGAAACAGCATAGACCTGTCTGGGGCCTGGGGGGTCCCTAAGCTCATAAAAGATGGGGAAGCCGCTTGGATCTGCAGGGAAGGAGATGGATTAGGAGTCTTCCAAGAAGAAATGATGCCAAGTGGGGACTCCTGAATGAACAGGGTGTGCCTGCTACATGGCCTGGGCCAGGACATTTGTGGCTGGGGCACAACACTTGAGATACCTGGGTACAAACAGCTCCACAGGGACTGTTCAGTCCTGGGGAGGACCTGGCAGGGGTTGGCAAAGGCTCTTGTTCTCTGCGGCACCTCTTCCAAGTCCCCACCTCTCTCTACCCCAGCGAATGCCCCAGTCTGCCAGGCACTCTGGGCAGTGCCACCAAAGGCCACCGCAGGCTTACCAGGCTCACTGTCGATCTGGGTCAGCACATCCTCGATGGAGTCCCCGTCACTCCTCAGGCTCTCGGGGTCCGGTGGGGTGTAGCCATGGCAGCGGCACCAGTGAGCAATGTGCTTGGTTTTGAGGGGAGTCAGGTGGTGAAATCTTGGATTCTTCTCCAGGATTTCTTGTAAGACTTTTCGCATTGTCATTGCTCTTTGCCACTTAAAAAATATATACTTTTTGGAACCATACTCAAATCCTTCCACTTAATACAACTACATATCATGCAATCATAAATCACCATGCTAACTTCACCTGTTAGAATTTTTTTATTTTTTTAAAGAAAAAAAAAGCTGGCCAGGCGTGGTGGCTCACACGTGTAATCCTAGCACTTTAGGAGACCGAGATGGGCAGATCACAAGGCCAGAAGTTCAAAGGCAGCCTGGCCAACATGGTGAAACCCCGTCTCTACTAAAGACACAAAAATTAGCTGGGCACAGTGGCACATGCCTGTAATCCCAGCTACTTGGGAGGCTGAGGCAGGAGAATTGCTTGAACTGGGACCCGGGAGGCGGAGGTTGCAGTGAGCCAAGATCAAGCCACTGTACTCCAGCCTGGGCTACAGAGCGAGACTCCATCAAGAAAGAAAAAAGAAAAAATTCCTGGTTGTATTACTCCCTACTTTAAAAAAAAAAAATTCTACTGGCTTCCGAATGCTTATAAAGTGAAACAGCAACTCCTAGGTTTGGCCTTTAAGGCTTTTCACCTGGTCTCAACCTATGACCTCCCATTTCCCCTCCCACCCCAGCCTTCCCTAAACCAACCCCAGCACCTTCCACTGCTCCCTGGACAGGTGCTGCAGAGGCTGCTCCCGACCCCAGCACACCCGGCAGAGCGGCTGCCAGACTGTAAGGACTCAATACTTTAGTTCATTTAAACTTCTGAAACTCAGAAAAAAAATTAGAAAACGTGAGGGATGTTTCCATCAGTGCAGGAAAAGAAGGCAGCCCTGAAAGCCAGCTGGATACAGGTCTCTGAAAACTGAGATTCTTTTAACTGAGGAAAATATTCTGCCATCAAGTATTTTAACAAAATATGCTGCAATCTGTATCCCTGTTTCATAAGACAAGGTTTCTGGAGGCAGCCAGAAGGGACAGGTGTTTCTGCCTGCAAGTCAAACAGGCAGACAGGGGTTACCTCAGCGGCTCTCCTTTTCCCGATGTTCCAGCCATAGTACTGCTCCACTGACTTCGCAGAAAAGCAGCTGGCATCTTCACCTAGAATGCACATACCCAGAAAACCCTGAATAAAGCTCTTACGATTCAAATCTCACGTCATTTGCTGGACAAGCCAGTAACTTCTTCAGACTCTTTACTGCAGGTATGTTCCTTCCTGGGCAAGCTCAGATGCAGCCTAACACAGGAGGGCGTCTCCTTAGACGAGAAGGCATCTTGTTGTGTGCACCCAAAGCAACCCCCCTTCTTGGGAGCTGGACCTCTTTGGTAGAGAAGGCAATCATTGCCATAAGGTTGTTAAGCCTGTGGGAGTCGTGCTCCACGCGGAGCCCTGGGCCTGCCAGTAACTCACAAGGTGGCCGTGGGTGTCTGGCTCTGTTGCCCAGGCTGGAGTGTGGTGGTGCAATCTCAGCTCCCTGCAACCTCTGCCTCCCGGGTTCAAGCGATTCTCCTGCCTCAGCCTCCTGAGTAGCTGGGACTATAGGCACACACCACCACACCTGGCTAATTTTTGTATTTTTAGTAAAGACGGGGTTTCACCATGTTGGCCAGGCTGGTCTCCAACTCCTGACCTCAGGTGATCCACTCGTCTCAGCCTCCCAAAGTGCTGGGACTACAGCTGTGAGCCACCATGGCCAGCTCAGTTTTCTTACCTATAAATTGAGAAAGCTGGGAAAGCTACCTTCCAGGTCTTATATTCTGTATTTTTAAGGAGAGAGAATTTTGTGTGTGTGTGTGCGTGTGTGTGTGTGTGTGTGTGTGTGTGTATAAGAGAGATTTTTTTTGTTTGAATTTCTTCTATTAGGCTGGGAAACTCACTAAAGATCTACTCTAAGCTATATCAAAATGATCCCCCAAACTTTCCCTTACGAGAAAAGATTACTGCTTTGCTATTACAGCTGGAAAAAGCAAGCAGGTGGTCTGTACCTGGCCTGCGTGTTCACAGCCCTACAGATGTAGGTGGCTTCCCTCTGAGGATGCACGGTGGTCTTGCCCATGAGCACGCTCCTGTGTCTGCAGGCTGCTGCCCGTCAGCAAGGGCCATGACTTCTGTCAGAACAACTGGGGCTAAGCAGCAAATTACCGAATCTAGCTAAGGACGGCCAGTGACAAAGCACACCACTTTTGGAGGTCTTACAACCTGGGCATTTCTACAAAGTGTGCCATACTGAGTTTCAGAGGAAAGATGAATTGCCTTAGAGTCAAACGGAACCACTCTGGTTCCTGTTTCACCACCCATGGCTATGTGATCTCGAGCAACTTATTCAACCTTGCTTACCCTCAGTTTTCTCATCTGTAAATGGAGATGACACCAGCTATCACACAGGAGGCTGGGATTACGTGAGACAATGAACGTCACAGGCCCTGCGCACTGCAGGCAAATGCTAAATGCATTCCTCGCTCACAAACACCAAACGCTAACGCAGAGTCTTAACTGCATACGGAACAATTTATGATTGACATATGAAAAATGTAAAACACTCCTTCTACAGATCAACACAGTAAAAACAATAAAAAATGGGATGTCAATTTTAAAACCCCTGCACATGAGCTGTATCTCTAGCTGAAACCTTACAAGGTAACTGTGTATCAATATTAATTTACAATCCCAAGTGATTTCAGTTGACTCAATACTTTAAGTTCACGGCTTTTAAAAATTCACCCCTATATTCAGTGTAATTGTCTTACTTTTTGCAGTGATTAATGGAATCTTCTTTACTACTGCTGTTAAGAGTTGCTGGATAGTCTCTAAATGGTCTAGCCTGAAAGGGATTAAAAAAAAAAATTAAGGCAATAAATTAAATACATGTAGCAGTTTCTATAGCCATATATATGCCATGTATTTATTGTATATATTCCGTTCTGAGGGAATTAAAATTTAAAATCATGTTAGCCTGTCTCTCCTTCTATACATTACCTTCCTTGTAAAGAAAGGGTGCTCTATGCTTAAAAAGAAAATGTCAAGACTAAATAAGATCTCAGGAACAGAAGACTATGAAAACATTACAGACACTTAATCTACACCTCAAAATTAAATAGCAATATAACCTTTTTGCAGACTGCTACTAATGCAGAAAAATTCTGTGTACCCATCTGAGGGTTATCACAGTTCCCGCCTCCATCTACCATGTTAAAGTGGCTAAGTTTCTACTGTCCCAAGCAGTTTGAGATACTTACAAGTAGCTGGTTAGAAGCGGCTTCCTGATTTAGAAATTAGAAAACCTCAGGAAGCATTTTGAGAAGAACCAAAGAGTGTGTATGGTCCATGAAGAGGCAGCTAAGATTAGGCAGGTGAGTGAACACTTAGTCACAAAGGGTGTACACACCTGGGAGATGGCAACAGGAGAAACTTTGTGCCCAAGGACTCAGCAGAGAAGGCCCATGTTGGCAAGCTCAACTGAAGGGAGGTCTAATCGCATGTGAGGCTTCTAAGGCTACAAATCAAGTGCCACGTCCAGTCACATCACTGCACAAAATGACCCTCAACGTGCGTCAAGTGACAATACTTGTCCACTGCACAGGGATGGACAGTTCCTCCCATCAAGGGCTTAGAACTACACACACAACTCTGCACACACTCAGCTGTCACAGGCGTGACTTTCAGAAAGCCTCAGGCAAACACCCGAAGCGGATTCCTTTAGGAAAGATTGGCAGAATTACTTAATGACATAGTTTCCCAGCTCGGAGCTTTCTTCTGTTTTCACTGCTGTCTGGCCCTCCTGAGACAGGCAGCTCGGCCCAGGGGTTTCTGGTTCAGTCTTCACTACAAGGGAAGGGCAACAAAGAGGCAGCTGTTAGGGGTCAGCGGTGGAAGGACACATGCAGGCAGAGACAAAGCTCTTGCAATGAAGCTCAGCAAGGAAACTGCCACTCCAGCTGTTGTGGGGACACAGCCAGGAGACTGAGATGGCACGTATCATCCCAGGGTCATCAGACAAGGGAATAACTGTTAGCCTGGGTCCCGGGGGGGACAACTCCAGTCTCGTGACAGGGCAGGGGCAATAAAATGGCTCCTTAGATATTTCTTAAAGGGTCACCACCCACACTGCTATGTGAGACCCCCTCCCCACACGCGATTTACCAATGCGACACTGAAGTACAATGCTGGCTTGTTCTAATTTCTAATACTGTAACCTTTTCAACATCATCTCTCCAGCTAGTTTATCAACTTTCAGCATTATCTCACTGTTCTGAGACACAATGCAGAAAGAAAGATCAGATCCACTGTGCCTGGATATTTCCAAGCTAATCACAATTTTTGAGACAGGGTCTTGCTCTGTCTCCCAGGCTGTAGTACAGTGGTGCAATCTCGGCTCACTGCATCCTCCGCCTCCTGGGTTCAGGGTTCAAGAGATTCTCCTGCCTCGGACTCCCGAGTAGCTGGGACTATAGGCACACGCCACCACGTCCAGCTAATTTTTGAATTTTTTGTAGAGATGGAGTTTCACCATGTTGGCCAGGATGGTCTCGATCTCTTGACCTCAAATGATCCACCGGCCTCAGCCTCCCAAAGTACTGAGATTACAGGCAAGACCCACCATGCCTGGCCATCTCTACCTCTTGATGAGGCATTAGTTACACAAACCCCATGTAACTAACACCTCATCAAGAGGTAGAGATGGCCAGGTTTATACAACAAGTAACTATATTTCACTGAACAACATTTTACTTCAATTAAAATCAAATCAGATATGCTCTGACCCAGTCCCAAATGAACTGAATGAGAATCTGTGTGAGGCAGGCTTGTAACATGTCCCTCCTATTGAGAAATACTGGTCTGGACTGACACCATTCTTTCAGGAGCTATCTTCTGGCCAGGGGTTGGCAAACCTTTTCTATGCTAGGTAAATCAGTAAATATTTCAGGCTTTGTGGGTCATAGGATCTCCGTAGAAACTGCAGTTGTAGTACGAAAGCCTGAGGAGACAGTGTGTAAATGAATGAGCATGGCTATGTGCCAATAAAGCTTTATGCATAAAAACAGGCAGTGGGCCATAGTCTGCCAAATCCTTCTTTAGTAAGTTACAAAGCCACCTCTTCCCAAGATTATCATGTGAGACCCTGGCATGCTTGAAAAGCAGCGTGGCATGGGACTGGACAAACGTATATTTCAATTTCCAGTTTTACTGCTTACCGGCTTACAAGTTTGCGACGTATATACTTACATCCGCAAACTTGTTTCCTCATCTGCAAAATGGGCGTGAGCTATGCTGAAGTGCTGAATTAAGAATGAGTTATATATACGAAGCAGCTAGCATGGTGACTGGTCCACTGTAGGGTATTAACACACAGGAGCTATCAGTGTTACTGGAGATGTTATCAATGTCATGTGTGTTGCTCTAATCCACCATGCTATCCTGATCTACTCCTGTGGGCAGGAATGTCTCCCACTGGCAGCTCACCAAAGTCTGGTCCCTACCTAAACCTCCTTTATCACAACTGTACCCCCAGAAGAGTCCCTCCAACTGGCCACTTCCCCAAAGAGGAAGCTGAGGCTTTATCTCTACTGTGCCCTAATCTGGCAGACCCCTTGACTCTCCACAGCTAAAAACCTCTCCTCTTAAAGTCCAGGTTATAATCCATCCTCAATACAAAGTCTTGCCCTTCTCCACACCCCCTGCCAACCCCGATCAGACACCCCAGAGTGCGATATTTCAGCAATCATTTCCCTGGCCACATATCTTGTGTTTATCAATCACTGCTTGCTGTCTACAGCAATTCTATTCAACCTGATTATAAATTACTGAAGGGCAGAAACGATCCTTATACATCTCTGTGTTTCCCTCAATGTTAAGTCTACCATATGAGCATTTAGTATATACTTGCCAAGTGGCTGATTCACAAATGCTGAAAATTCGAAGGATTCAGATTATAGTAATGTCCTGCATAAAACTTCTGGACATCATGAGAGAACATGAATGTCAACAACAAAAAGGATAAATACAAAACTCCTGGATGAAAACTCTGTGAGATCCTACTCACCTTTTGCAACAGCTGTTGGAGCAGAGCTGGGGATGACTGGAGCTGGGGCAGCTACAGGCAGAATGGCAGGCGGCTTGCTGGCAGAAAATGACTGAACCACTGAAGGGAAAAAAGGAGGGAGGGATACAACAAATACAGAAATTAGATTTAATGAGGGTGATCTAACTCCCAGGTGACAATCCCATATTAGACTAACAGCACGAAGAACTTCAGGACAACAGGAACTGCAAAGTCCTTTTTAATAGTGGCCGATGGTTAGGTATGAGGGTAACTGAGGTGTATATTCAACTGTAGAAACGGGAGCTTGTCATTAAACTAAGAAAATAATCCAGGCCGGGCACAGTGGCTCATGCCTGTAATCCCAGCACTTTGGGAGGCTGAGGCGGGTGGATCACCTGAGGTCAGGAGTTCAAGACCAGCCTGGACAAGATGGTGAAACCCCGTCTCTACTAAAAATACAAAAATTAGCCAGGCATGGTGGTGGGCACCTGTAGTCCCAGCTACTCGGCAGGCTGAGGCACGAGAATCGCTTGAACTCAGGAGATGGAGGTTGCAGTGAGCCGAGATCGTGCCACTGAACTCCAGCCTGGGTAACAGAAGGAAACTGTCTCAAAAAAAAAAAAATCCAATGAATGTAAATTCTTATAAAACACTTAAAATGCTACCCCTCAACTCAATTTTACATAAGAGCAGCTATTTGTTTATTTATTTATTTTCCAACTAGAATAACGAGTTTAAAGGGCAGCTATTTAGAAGCCAACAAACATTTGGGTTTTGAGTCCTGGTGTTGGTGGCCTAGCGTTCAAGGTGCAGGAAGTACCTCGATAGCTGAAGGGCAGCTGGACACAGGCAGAGCAGTCACCACCTGGAAAATGCTGTAGGACGTGGAGGCAGCCACAACACAGACGGCCTGTGGGCGAGGGACTCACCTTTATTCACAGGCATCAGGATCGTCTGTACCCCTCCAGACGGGTTTACGCTGAGTGGTTTGAGCTGGCTGGGAATCGTCAGGACAGCCTGCTGGGGGTTGGACTGACTGGAGTGAATCTTTAACAATCCTAGAACAAAGTGGAAGATAAGGCCAAGCTGAAGATCAGGTGCTTCCGGAAAGTTCCTTATCCTCTGTGCCACCCATATTTTCTTAAAGGAGGAAGTTCCCAGGACATTTACCCTTCCAGTAAACAAAGAACGAGAAGCAGAAGGCAACAGATGCTGTGGATTTCACAATAAAACATCGGCATGACAATAATTACTTATTTACTTTTTGAGATGGAGTCTTGCTCTCTCACCCAGGCTGGCACGATCTCAGCTTACTGCAATCTCTGCCTCCCAGGTTCAAGTGATTCTCCTGCCTCAGCCTCCCGAAGTGCTGGGATTACAGTCATGAACCACCGTGCCCAGCCCCTACTTATTTATTTTTAGAGACAGGCTGTCGGCCAGGCTGGAGTACAGTGGTGTTATCATAGCTCGTTGTAACCTTGAACTCCTGGGCTCAAGTGATCCTCCTGTCTTAGCTTCCCGAGTAGCTGGGAATACAGGCATGTCACAACACACAGCTAATTTTTAATCTGTTTTTGTAGAGATGGGGGTTTTGCTTTGCTGCCCAGGTTGGTCTTGAAACTCCTGACCTTGAGTGATCCTCCCACCACAGCCTCCCAAAGCCTGGGATTTTTTTTTGAGACGGATCTTGATCTGTCACCCAGGCTGGAGTGCAGTGGTGCCATCTCAGCTCACTGCAACCTCCACCTTCTGGGTTCAAGTGATTCTCCTGCCTCAGGGTCCCTAGTAGCTGGGATTTACAGGTGCATGCCACCATGCCCAGCTAATTTTCATATTTTTAGTAGAGACAGAGTTTCACCATGATGGCCAGGCTTGTCTTAAACTCCTGACCAGGTGATCCACCTGCCTCAGCCTTCCAAAGTGCTGGGATTACCACTCCTGCTCAGCACTGGGATTCTAGATGTGAACCACTGTGCCTGTCCATGATTTAAAGTACTCTTGTCCCACAACAATGAAGTAATACATTTTTGCTAGTAAAAAGGAGAAAAAGTCACCCAAGGTCCTACTGCAGAGATAATCAGTACTAATGTTTTCAGACAGTATGTTCCATGTTTGTTTTCTATGACAATTTATTTGTTTTGCACACAGCTCTGATGTGTACAAAATGTTGGATTTTGTACATCGCTCTGGATATACAATTCCATGTTTTGATGTGAAGCGTTGTCTTTCTCCTAATTAAAAACCTATGCTGGCTCCCGACTGCCTAAAACACATTTCCAAAATCAGCTTCAAGCTTTCAGGGTCCATTTTAATCTGGTTCTAATTTATGCGCATCTCCTTCACACCGTCCCTACATATCTAATACGTCCACCTGTCTCCACACCACACACCTTATCATTTCCTAGCTCCGTGCAGCCCTTGTTTTTCAAACATCAGATGTCCTCTATCATTTTAGAAAGGGTCGCCTTCTCTCATTTTATTTTAAAGGTGATTTCCATATTCCCATTTCCATGGTAAAACTGTTCTAGGCATTCAGAGGGCCATTTAAAAAATCACGAAGGGCCTTTACTGTGAAGGAGCATCCGAGGCACAAACAATACAAAAACATTTTAAGAAATACCTAAAAACAGTGGCCGGGCGCGGTGGCTCATGCCTATAATCCCAGCACTTTGGGAGGCCGAGGTGGGCAGATCACCTGAGGTCAGGAGTTCAAGACCAGCCTGGTCAACATCATGAAACCCCATCTCTACTTCAAATACAGGAAAATTAGCTGGGCGTGGTGGCGGTTGCCTGTTACCCCAGCTACTTGGGAGGCTGAGGCAGGAGAATCACTCGAACTCAGGAGCCGGTTTCAGTAAGCCCAGATCATACCATTGCACTCCAGCCTGGGCAACAAGAGCAAACTCTGTCTCAAAAAAACAAAAACAAAAACAAAAACAACAAAAAAACCAGCATCAGGGGCTAAAGATACTTTAAGGCACCAGAAAGAAGTTGGTTTGAGCTAAGGAAAGGAATAATCTTAAATACTTTCTAGAACAAGGCCTTAAATAAACAAAATCTTTCTGTGGAACAGAAGAGTGTTATATCAGTCCGGTAGTAATACTTCCTGAGACGTGATCTTGAGGAGTTTAACAATGATCTGACATTTTCATATTTCTATGCATGCTGATCAGATGAAAAGTTAAAAAGTACTAAAAGGCTTATAACTAAAAACAGCCAACCCCCATTCCACCTTCCATCTTCATCTAGTTCCCTAGTGACATCCACTTTTAACCCTTTTGGTTCTTTTTATTAATATTTATCTCAGTATATGTAGAAGAATGTGTCCAGGTGCAGCAGTTTACACCTGTAACCCCAGCACTTTGGGAGGCCAGGAAGGTAGGATTGGTTGAGGCCAGAAGTTTGAGATCAGCCTGGGCAGCAAAGCGAGATCCCTGTCTCTACAAAAAAAAAAAAAAATAGCCATGTATGGTGGCATGCCCCTGTAGTACCAGCCACTTGGGAGGCTGAGGTGGGAAAACAGCCTAAGCCCAAGAGTTCAGAGGCTACAATGAGCTATCATCACACCCCTGCACTCCAGCCCGGGTAACAAAGCAAGACTCTGCTCTAAAATAAAAATAATTTAAAAAGGAACATAAACACTGTAGGCCTTGACTCACCAATTTTTCATTTTACCTACTGATTTAGTATTAGGGTAGATTTTTTTTTTTTTTTTTTAAAAAACGTGTGGCTCTGTCACTCAGGCTAGAATGCAGTGATGTGATCATGGCTCTCTGCAACCTTGACCTCCCAGGGTCAAGTAATCCTCCCACCTCAGCCTCTTGAGTAGTCGGGAATACAGGCACTATCACCATACCCAGCTAATTTTTTATTTTTATTTTTTTGTAGAGATGGGGTCTTGCCACGTTGCCGAGGCTTGTCTCAAACTCCCAAGCTCAAGCAATCCAATTGCCTTGGCCTCCCAAACTGCTAGGATAACAGGCGTGAGTCACCGCACCCAGACCCTAGATGGGGTCTTCAGTGGCTTCCTCCAGAGTCAAAGTCAAATCTAGCCCCTAGGTGGGGCCCAAAAAGGGATAAGTGCCTTAAAAAGTGCCCCCTTAAAGGCACTTATATGCCCTTTCTTCCCTATACAAACATTTCCTTACAATGGTTGACTTTGGAGGTTTTGACTTCGGCACGGTGTGGAAGCGACAGGCACTCAGTAGACTGCACTCTCTCCTGATGCTGGGTGGCGGCAGCGAGCCACAGCCCCGGCCAGCCACGCATTCTTTCCACTTAAATATTTTCACCTTACAATGGCCGACTGGGGCATAACCCCACTGTAGACTGAGGGCCATCTGTACTCCAATGCTGTTCTCTATTGATCCAAAGAAGTGCACTGTGATACCATGATTTTGTTTTATTTTCTGGAGTTAATTTCCTCCTCTTTAATTGCAGTATCTTTGTAAGTTATCCTACCTCCTTCAAGAGCTCTGTCTGTAAGCTACTCCTTAGTATGGATCTCCTCAGTCAAATCTCCTACACAGAGTCTCATGTTGACATTAGGCTTCCCTCCCAGAGCTCTGTGATCTGGGCCAATCTGGACTGCTGCTTTCTGGGCCTGCCACAAAACTCTCATGCCTTCATCATTACCCTGGGAATTCACTTTGCCTTCTTCTATGCTGGATCTCCCATTTTCCTCTTTCTCAGTTTACACTTCTTCACTTTGGTAAAACACAGATTCTAGGAATGCCTTTGGAGAGTCTACACAGAAAAACATTTCAAACTCCGCTTGCCAGAAATAGTTCTACCCTCACTCTGTAATGATCTCCTTGGCTAGAGAATTCTAGACTGAAAGTAATGTTCTTGCATTTTGAAAAGTATTAGTATGCTAGCTTCTAGTGCTGCCATTGAGAAGCTCAATGATAATGTAATTTCTGAAAATTTCAATTTCTTTACACTGTGCCTTTTGAAACTGGCAGTTCATGCCCTTCACTTCTGGGAAAAATTCTCATCTGGGCAGAGTTCCCTGATCCATCATACATTTTTGTTTCTTAGTGTCTACTTCTTGGTCCATTCTCTGCTTCCACCTTGTGCCCAGAGCTTGCTGTCAATGCTGCACCCAAGCTCCTGTGTAACGGTAAGGCAGATCATACTGCACCTTAGCTTCAAACCCTGCAGTGGCTTTCCCCAGAGTCGAAATCCAAGTTCCAACACCCCACACAGGCTCTGCATGCTGACGGAATCTCCTGCTCTCTCCCTTGCTCACACAGCCTCTGTCCCAATGAGACCTTGTTTAATGCAGTTTACGATGCACACAAAAAACTTAATTGAAAAACTGCTGGTTATAGTAGGAAACGGTTTGATCTTTTCATGAAAATGTGGGCCGGGTGCCATCACTCACGCCTGTAATCCCAGCACTTTGGGAGTCCAAGGTGGATGGATCACCTGAGGTCAGGAGTTCGATACCAGCCTGGTCAACATGGTGAAACCCCGTCTCTACTAAAAATAAAAAATGAGGCAGGCATGGTGGCGCACATCTGTAATCCCAGCTATTCGGGAGGCTGAAGCAAGAGAATCACTGGAACCCGGGAGGCAGAGGTTGCAGTGAGCCGAGATTGTTCCGCTGTACTCTGGCCTGAGTTACAAGAGCAAAATTCCATCTCAAAAACAAAGGAAAGAAAGAAAGGAAAGGAAAGGAAATAAGAAGAAAGAAAAGAAAAAGACAAGAAAAGAAAATGTGATACAGGAAGTTCCATCAGCAGCATATCAGGCAACTAGAACTTACAGCAGGGGCCTTCGTCTACTGCATGCCAAAAACATGACCAGAAAAGAGATGGGGGTGGGGGGGCATTCATTATTTATAAGCACTCCTTTTATTTCTACAATTTCTACCCCAGTGTCCAACACAGGGCCTCAAATTCAACATTCAGTTAGTAGAGAACAAGTACTCCCTATACTAGAAGTTGGTCAATTTTAACAGGGAGAGAGAAATCAAGAGAAAAATATAATCAGCCTTAATTGTTCTCTATCCAAAAACAAGACACAGGGGCTTGGTTTGGAGCTACACATGAACAAAGTGATAATAGTAATGACAACAACATCATCCACAACCTCTTATCCAAAGGCAGTAGGGGTGTGTGTGTGCGCGTGTGTGCATGCGTATGCGTGTGTATCTCGGTGATATTCAGTTTTTCCTGTAGACCAGCGCCAGCAGTATGCTGACTGTTATCAATCTGCAACAAGATATAGAGTGTTTAGAAACTTTAACTGTTCAATAGTGCTGCGACGTTTTTATTACATTTCACAGAAGTATCCGTCTGTACCGGACTGTAGAAAAATGAAAACAAAACTGATCTTTCAAGTTTGAGAAGCAAAGCCACATATTGTATCAGCTTCCTGGCAGCTGTGACAGCATGATGTAATCAAACACATCAATATTCTGTGTCAAAGCCTACAAATATTCATATTAAGTAATATAAACAGGCTGTCAATGGAGGTCAAATTGTGCCCTAAAATTACTTATAAAAAACAAAATCTTGCAGCCATAAAAAAGAATGAGTTCGTGTCCTTTGCAGGGACATGGATAAAGTCAAAGCCATCATTCTCAGCAAACTAACACAGGAACAGAAAACCAAACACCACATGTTCTCACTCATAAGTGGGAGTTGAACACATGGACACAGGGAGGGGAACATCACACACAGGGGCCTGTCGGGGGGTGGAGGGCAAGGAGAGGGAGCGCATTAGGACAAATACCTAATGCATATAAGGCTTAAAACCTAGATGATGGGTTGACAGGTGCAGCAAACCACCATGGCACATGTATACCTATGTAACGAACCTGCACGTTCTGCACATGTATCCCAGAATTTAAAGTAAAATTTTTAAAAAACATAAAATCTTTGGTTTTTACAGCTTTTGGGATTTTAGAATTGCAGATAAAGGATTATGGACCAACAACAAAAATGACACATGATAATGGCAGTGGCAATTGTTTATATAATGGCCACTACACATCAGACAGTATTCTAAGCACTGACATATTACTAACTCATTTAAACCTCTCAACCTTATGAAGTAGGTATTATCATCAATCTCATTTACAGCTGAGAAACTGAAGCAAATCACTTCCACTAAGGCAATCTGGCCTCAGGACATGTGCTCTCTGTTACTCAGAAGTACAAGGTACACTTTTCCGAGGCCCTCTAGTGCAGACACAAAGACACCACCTTTCCTACTGGATCTCTAGCCTACCACTCAGACATTGGCCAAGGTAACAACTAATGTGAAATATTATGACTTGGAGTCATCAAGACTAAGACATATTTTATATACTTTGTTTATGAAAGCAAAGAAAGGTCTATGTTTTATAGTGAATTCTATTCAAAATAGATTATAGAAAAAAAGAAATTAGTACTTTAAGGAAAGCAAACTCTTAGCTCTCCACAAAATTACATTACAAAAACAGCTAAAATACCCAGTAGGGTTCTGCATGGCTAAGCGTTTATTATAAAATTCAAAAATTCAAATAATAACTTTTAAATGATAATGTAAAGTCTCAGACAAAATCTGATACGGAGATTTTGCAACAAAAATAATTTATATAAAAGATAGATGTTCAGAAAATGCTGCTGGGTTAATTATTTTTAACAATTTATTATACAAAATATTGCTTAAGACCCTCCAAAAATAGCTGGGCACAGTGGCTCACACCTGTAATCCCAGCACTTTGGGAGGCCAAGGCAGGTGGATTGCTTGAGCTCAGGAGTTCGAGACCAGCCTGGGAAACATGATGAAACCCCATCTCTACCAAAAATATAAAAAATTAGCTAGGTGTAGTGGCGCACGCCTGTGGTCCCAGATACTCAAAAGGCTGAGGTGGGAGGATGGCTTGAGCCTGGAAGGCAGAGGTTGCAGTCAGTTGAGATCGTGGTATTGCACTCTTAGCTCAAGCGCCACAGAGAGACACTGTCTCAAACAAACCAATCAACCTTCCGAAAATACTCTAGCCCTATGAGAGAAAAGAAAAAGAAATAATACCACAATGCAACTCACCTGACACTGTGGCTTTCCCAGAGATGGGGTTTGGTGTGGACACGAGGGACGTGGTGCTGACGACGGTGGGGGTGGCAGCCTTGCAGGTCCCCATGGTGGCCGGGCTCACACACACTTGCGGCTGCCCAGAAGTTTTCGCCACAGAACTGACAGCAGATGAACACATGGGAGCCGTTCCCTCAGACTGCTCACCATGGGGCCAGAAACAACAACATTCAGGAAGAAAGCAGAGTCACTGACCGAGAACGGTGACTGCCACACAGCACACACAGTAAATATTATCTGTGACTATTTATTAAGTGCCATGCCATTTACAAAATATTACTTCTCTAGTTCAATGGTATCTATACTTTTACATTTCGTGGAACAAGATAATTTTAAAAATTTAAAACAAGGAAGTATCACAGGGTGATCATATTTTTAAAAATCACCACCTATTATATACCTTTATAAGAGGCAACTGCATCACTAAAAAACTAGGAGGATATATTCTCAGAACATACACATGGACTAAAAATGAACTTTAGTGTTTCTTGGCAGAAGAGAGTATGTAGAAAGTTGGTGGGGCACGAAAGAATATTGTATGTTCAAGGACTGCAGAGCAGAGTGGTCTGACTAGTGAAGAGGCACAGGAGGAAAAGTAGCAGCTGCAGGAGACAAAGCTTGAGAAGTCAAGTCACATCATTCAAGCCCATGGGCTTCCAAGACAATTGAGAGACGGTTTTTCAACAAATGTTGCTAGGCCAACTGGATATTTACATAAAAAAAAAAGTTTGGTGTCCATTTCACACCATGTACAGAAATTAACTTGAATCTGAGACCTAAATATGCGAGCTAAATGTATAAAACTCTTAGAAGAAAACATAGGCTTGAATTTTGTGGCTTTGAATGAGGCAGTGGTTTCTCAGATGTAACATCAAAAGAATAAGCAATAAAAGAAAAATAGGTAAATTGGGACTTTATTAAAATTAAAGACTTGTGCTGGGAAAACTGGGTATCTTTATGCAGAAGGATGAAACTAGACCCCTGGCTCTCACCATGCACAAAAATCAAATCAAAATGGATGAAAGACTTAAATCTAAGACATCAAACCATGAAACTACTATAAGAAAACATCAGGGGAACTCTCCAGGACATTGGTCTCGGCTAAGATTTCTTAATTCCTCAAAAGCACAGGCAAAACAAAACGGAATAAATGGGATCGCATCAAGTTAAAAAGCTTCTGCACAGCAAAGGAAACAATCAACAAACAGACCACCCACAAATGGGAGGAAATACTGGCAAACTACATACACATCTGACAAGGAATTAATAATCAAAATATATAAGAAGCTCAAATAACGCTATAGAAAAAAGCCAAATAATATTTGAAAGTGGGCAAAAGATCTGAACAGGTATTTCTCAAAAAAAGACACATAAGTGACCCAACAGGTATATAAAAAAATGCTCAACAACATTAATTGTCAGAGAAACACAAATCAAAACTACGAGAAATCATCCCACCCCAGTTAAAATGGCTTTCATCCAAAAGAAAGGCTGGCAAGGATGTGGAGAAGAGGGAACCCTTGAACACTGTTGGTGGGGATATAAGTTAGTACAACCACTATAGAGAACAGTATAGAGGTTCCTCAAAAAACTAAAAACAGAGGAGAGAGATCCAAAATGGCCAATTACTAGCAGCTCAGGATTGCAGCTCCCAGTGAAAGTGCAGACAACGAGTGGATGCCACACTTCCAGACGAATTTTTGTTGCCCATGGACCAGGAGATTCCCAGTGGAGAGCCCCACGGGTCACCAGCACGACCCTTTTGGCTGACGTGTCTGTTCTGCCGGCGCCTCGGCGTGGCAGTTCTTGGTGCGGAGTAAACGAGACTGGGTGTCCTTTTGGATGATGTTTGGAGCTCCAGGAAGGCAGAGTCGCCCATTCAGCTGATTGAAAATGGGACTGAAGAGGAAAGCCAGACCGGAGACTCCCAGGCAGAAAAGCACCATGAATCTCAATGCTGCTGTTTCAGCCGGTGTTGCGGGTCGCCGCAGTGAAAATTACATAGATTCTGGCGCTGGGAATCAACAACCTGGACGTCCACTCAGAGACCTAATTTGAAAGTCGGTAATTACAAAGACGACAGGTGGATAAATCCACAAAGATGGGAAGAAACCAGCGCAAAAAGATTGAGAACACCCAAAATTAGAATGTCTCTCCTTCTACAGAGGATGGCAGTTCCTCATCAGCAACGGAACAAGGCCTGATGGAAAATGAGTGCAATGAATTAATAGAATCAGGCTTCAGAAGGTGGATAATAAGAAACTTTTGTGAGCTAAAAGAACATGTCCTAACCCAATGCAAAGAAACATTGAAAAAAGGTTTGATGAAATGCTAACAAGAATAGACAATTTAGAGAGGAATATAAATGAATCAATGGAGCTGAAAAACACAATAAGAGAAATCCGCGAAGTATGCACAAGTTTTAACAGTTGACTTGATCAAGCAGAAGAAAGGATATCAGAGGTCGAAGACCAACTAATGATATGAAACGAGAAGACAAGATTAGAGAAAAAAGGGTAAAAAGGAATGAGCAAAGTCTCCAAGAAATATAGGACTATGTGAAAAGACCTAATTTACGTTTGATAGGTGTACCTGAATGTGACAAAGAGAATGAATCCAAACTGGAAAATATTCTTCAGGATATTATCCAGAAAAACTTTCCTAACCTAGTAAGGCACGACAATACTCAACTCCAGGCAATATAGAGAACACCACAAAGATATTCCTCAAGAAGAGCAACCCCAAGACACATAACCGTCAGATTTACTCGGGTTGAAATAAAGGAGAAAATACTAAAGGCAGCGAGAGAGAAAGCTCAGGTAACCCATAAAGAGAAGCCTATCAGACTCACAACAGATCTCTCAGTAGAAACCCTACAAGCCAGACGAGAGTGGGGGTTAATATTCAACATCCTTAAAGAAAAGAACTTTCAACCCAGAATTTCATATCCAGCCAAACTAAGTTTCATAAGTGAAAGAAAAATAAAATTTTTTGCGAACAAGCAAGAACTCAGAGATTTCATCATCAGCAGGCCTGCTTTACAACTTCTGAAAGAAGCACTACACACAGAAAGGAACATCCAGTATCAGCTATCCCAATAACTTACCAAAAGGTAAAGAGTATTACCATAATGAAGAATCTACATCAACTAACGAGCAAAACAGCCAGCTAGCACCAAATGATACTTAATTAAACTCACATATATAAATATTAATCCTAAATTTAAATGGATTAAATGCCCCAATCAAAGCATACAGTTAGACAAACTGAATAAAAAGTTAAAACCTATTGGTACACTGTATCCAGACCTATCTTATATGCAAGGACACACAAAGACTCAAAATAAAGAGATGGAGGAAGATCTACTAACTTAATGGAGAGCAAAAACAAACAAAATGATTTGAACACAGACTTGGAACAAGCAAATTTAATAAATATTTACAGAACTTACCACCCCATATCCACAAAACATATTTTTTTTCAATATTATATCATACCTATTCTAAAAGTGAACACATAATAGGAAATAAATCACTTTTTAGTAATTGCATAAGCATTTCACAGATTTAAATGAAATCCTGAGCAATAGAGCAAGATTCTTGTTCTCTCTCCCCCTTTCTCTTTCTCTTTTTTTTTTCTCTTTTATTCTTCTTTCTTTCTCTAAAAAAAGAGAAATATTCATGGAATGAATGAATAAGAAAACATCCGAGAGAAGTGACATGTGACCTGAGCCTTGAAGGATAAGCAAGAAATTACAAATCAAAGGTGGTTACGATGTTTAAGAAGGATATTTGAGAGAAAGAACCTGTGCAAAGGCACAAAGCCACTTAAAGGGCTTGTGGACAGCACTCACACGGAGGCCCAGGCCGGGGATGAGCAGGGCAGGCAGCTCGGGAGAAAGGATGGAGAGATGAGTAAGGTCCATCGGTAAAGGACCTTCGCTGGACTGTTGCCCTTCCTCCACCTTCTTGTCATCAGCCCTCTTTTCAGAGAGGCTAATTGACTTGCCCAAGGACACCATCAAGTCAACTCCTGGACTCCTGCCAACATATTTGAGGAGCATTCATTCAGACAGAATGCTGAGGAGGCTGGATTTGCTCAGTCTCCAGGCACTGATGGCTGTATTGAGCCAGTTGAATGAAAGGACAGGGAGCTGAGCAGAGCTCAGCCGTCAGACGAGCTCACATGAGAAGCAGTATCCCACAGCTTCTGTTCACTGTGATGTCCACAGTCAGAGCAACAGTTTTGGCAAGGCCTGTTTGCAAAACTGGACTTGGGACCATAAGCCTGCTCAGTGCCGTCTTTTTCTCCTAAGACAAGACCCCTTAGCTGTCTAAACTGTCATCATCAGAGAAGAGCAAAAGGAAAAAGCATGATGTGCTAGCACTTCCCTTCCCTAACAATGAAAGCAATAACCCCCCTATGCAGAATACTTCCTATGTGCTGAGCTAAATGCTTCATATGGGTTATTTTATTCAATACTTCCAATAGCCTGATTCTGTCTCCTTTATACCAACAAGGAAGCAGATGAGGTAAATGCCTAAGGTACTCCAGTGGTAGATAGAAGGTCTGGGATTAATTTAAACACAGACAATCTGATATCAGAGCATCCACAAGGAGAAATACAAGCGCCAAGGAGGATTCCATCAAAACAAGCTTCAGCCATGACTGTGGTGTGTGCAGTGGGTTTCTATATTTTAGCTGGTGCTATCAGGTCCCAGATGCATTGTTATCAATGTCCACCCAGGAATACACACTGTGGCCACATCATGCTTTGTGTGGACAAGGCAGGGGTCAATATTTGATCATGAGAGCTAGTAACAATCAATAGGCCATATGGACAAACTCAAAATAGACCTAAGGTAAATGAGGCATTGGCTGTTACAAAGAAATGAGCTTATGATGATATGATGCCTCCTTTCATAATTTCTTTGTCAAGAGCCTATTGTTTGTTTCTCTAGCCCTCCTTGAAATGAGGAAGAAATAAAATGGAGATACTGGGAAATCAGAAGAAACATTAGCATGCTGAAAGTTACCACATAATACAAATTCTGTGCGCTCCTTTGACAAATCTGGTGAAACATAAATTCTTTGTGGGTGATATTAAACAAGATTTCTTGCTACGAAAATCATAATGGTTGCAATATAATAAAAGCTAAGCTGTCAGAAAAAGTAAGGCTTTTTATTACATGTAGGAATATAATGTTTAATTGTTGTATGTTATAAGAAGAGCCACAAATATGGCATAAACCAGAAATCATCTTGACCATCCCCTGCATCCCTCCCACATCTGACCCATCACCAAGTCAAGACAATTCCACCTCCAAAATCTTCCACACTCACGCTGTTCTTCACCTCATCTGCCCCTATCCTAGTCTAACACCTTGGATTAAACTACTTCTCACGTGGACTATTGCACTATCTCCTAATTAGCCTCCCTGAACATACTCCTTATGTCCACAGCCACGTCTTCATCTTCATCTCCTATTCCATTTTCCACAACAGCCAGAATGCTCTTTTTTAAAATTCAAAGCTCAGCATGAGACTCCACTCTCCTGTGACTTCCCATTTCCCTAGGATAAAATTGAAATTTATTTCCATGGTCTTGAAGGCCAGGGTCAGTCTGGTCCACCTCTCCTCTCTAAACTTATCTCATGACATTCTCTTCTTCCCCAAGCATTTTCTTGCCACAATTACTTTCCCTGATTCTTCCATCCTGCCCCGTACCCTAGAACATCCTCATATGTTATTCCCCCTACTTTAATGCCTTCCCACCCAGATCATCTATACCTGGCTAACACTTATTATCTGGGCCTCGGTTTAAATGCACCTCTTTGATTCCTGATCCTTAACAGTCAAAGTTAGATGTCCTTAATATCTTGGAAGCCTCTACTTTTCTATTAATTGTATGATAAATATCTAGTTACTTATGGGAATATTTGACTTATTCTCACTACAAAGTTGTTCGATGAGGGCAAAGTCTGCAAATGCCTTAAATTTTGTGAACCTAGTAAATCATCTCATAGAGAAGGTGCTTGATAACTCTGTTATGCATAGTTGAAAAAAATAAATGAACAATAATAAATGAAAAATTGAGCAAATTAAATGAAAAATTGAGTAAATGACAGGAGAGGAATAGCCCTGATCCCAGTATCAGGACAACTAAGTTCTAGTCTGAATGCTGTAAAACTTCAGTCGAGCTCTCTATACTGAGAAATAGTGTCTATACCTCAGTTTCCCCGTCAGCATCATCCCTGTGAACCTTCCAGCCCTTCTATTCCATGTAAAGAGAAAAGAGCAGGAGACTTCACAGAGTTTCCATCACTGATCCTAAAACACACGCAAAACCATTGGCACGAACTCATTAAAGCCAGTGCTTTAGAACTTTGCCACTAAAAGTGTGGACCAGCAGCAGCAATAGCAGCCAGGAATTGGCTGGTGTGACAGCAGAATTCTAAAATTGAATTCTCATTCCCTGAGTATTCATTGTTGTCAAGGGACTTTGCAGAAAAAAATAAAGGTTAATATCAAATGAACTTAAAATAGAGAGATCAGCCTGAATTGTCCAGCTGGGCCTGGGGCAGAAAGGATCCCAGAGACTTGGTAGAAGGCAAAAGAGGCAGAAGGTGAAGTCAGAGATTCAAGGCATGAGAAGGACTTGAACCACAGCTAAGGAACTAGGAGCAGACTCATGCCCAGAGCCTCCAGAAAGAATGTAGCCTGACACCCTGATTTCAATCTTGTAAAACTCAAAGCAAGAACCGGCTGAGCTGCACTGTGTCCAGATCTCTGACCTACAGAACTATGAGTGAGTGAATGGGTACTTTTTTAAGCCACAAAGTTTAAAGTAACTTGTGATGGCAGCAGTGGGAACTAGTACAATAATACCAGACCTGCTCAATCACAGGATGTCCTCTTGCCAGATCCCAAGTTGATCTTTTCAAGAGATGGTTCAGTGTCATAGTTACCACCACAGAATCTGAAGAGAGGCTGCCTGGGTTCAAATCTTGGCTCTGTCATTTCCTAGCTGTGCAATCTTAGGGAACACATTTAACTTCTCTGTGCCTCTGCTTCCCCATTTGGATGATGGTTATCCTCTCCTCCAGGAACATTCTGAGGATTAAATGACAACACATAAAAGCACTTAAGACAGTGCCTATATATGTGAGGCATAAAACATGTTGGTTACTAATATTACTTAGAATTTTTTGATCCATTGTTGATCCCTCTCCCTCCACTTATATTCAATCCATCACCCAGCTAATTAATTTACCTCCCTCTATCCCCACCATGACCATCCTAGGTTAGCTACCATTATCACTGGCCAGAAGCACTCTGTGAATCTTCTCTAGTCCCACAAAGAAGCTAAAGTGACATTTCAAAATGCAAATCTAATCACAATAGGTAAATACAGGATCCATTAACGTGTCCTGCAAAGTATGATACCCGCTTGACCCATCTCAATTTTTTTCTCTCCCTCCCTGTCGCCCGTCTCCTCCATCTCTTCCCTCCCTGGCCCCCTCTTTCTCTCTCCTCTCTCCTGTCTCCCCTCATCTACTCTGGCCTTCCTTCAGTCTGTCCCAGTGGCCACGCCTCCCTTGCAGATATGGTTCCCTAACGCTGGAGTGCTGGAATCACAGGTCAGCAATTGAGTTGTGCTTCTTTAATGGATACCTGAGTTCCACTCCAGACTCTAAGCATGAAGGCAGAAGTTCATTTGCTTTTTCTCATCATTGTATCCTCATACTTAGCACAGTTACTGGCACAAATACTGGCTCAGTAAACAGTATTTTAATGAACAAATGAATGAAAATACTGTGGCACAGTTGAAGAGGAAGAACAGATAAGCTGTTGGTGCTTGTTTTGGTTTGACTCCCCACTTGGTGGCAGGGAGGGCAAGAATTAAATTATGTCAGATCAAAAACATCAGTTCACTGGCTGGATCACTATTGAGTTGCTACCCTCTTTGTGAGTGTGTCACAAACTATGCTGGAAGGAGCTGAGCACAGGCGGAGAAACCAGAAGTTGGTTTAGCAAAGGGGACATCTCAAAATGTGCTACAAGTCTAAGGTGTTATATAAGAATCAAAAGCTGAAAAATGGTCTTTCCACACTCTCGCCGTATCTATCATTTCTTTAGGTTTGTTGCCTAGAAAGATTTCATCTACAAATTTTTTTCTCCACCAAAATACATAAAGCTCAGTATGCAGCTATCTCACGACTAGGTTAGCTCTCACTGTCCCTTTTATACTCAGCCCTTCACTTCCCGCTTCCAGCTCTGTAGGCATGAAACACAGTGATCCAGAGCTGGAGAATGAAGAACCGCCCATGCTGTTCCCACAGAACACAGTCTGTAAGAGGTGGCGAGACACTCCCAGACCATAGAGGGCCCTCAAGGGTGGGTTGAGGCAACTTGACCTCAGATGTCTGTGCCAGAAAAAAACTGATGAACAGATACATCACCCAGGAATGCCCAAGCTCACAAATCCTTCATGAGGGCAGCAGAATGTGGAGGCCTGAAACCCTCCTCCAAAATCTAACTCATGCCCCACCATTCTATGATACGTGTTCTCTGGGCTTCCATCACTGAAGTTCAGTCTCCCTGTCTTATAAGCTCCGAGGAACATACGGCACCATGTCTAATGTGGAGAATTCCAGATAAAGGCAGGCACTTTAAACCTATAGCTTAATCTAATGGTTGTCAACAGAGACAACATTAGTCTCCTTTTGTTGTCTTGGGCTAGTTATTAGACTATTCTGAAGTAGAATAAAGATGACGTTTAGCCACGTCTTACTGAACGTTTCATGTCAGTCACTCTCTAGGCAGTCGGTAGAATTTCTGACTCTGTGCTGGGTCTGTCCTTCACCTCCCTCCTAAACCCTCCACCAGGAGGACATATACTATAACCACCCTTCCAGATAGCAAGTCTGGAAATATCCTTGCACTATGCACATTGGCCACTTTCTACTGCTGGTGCTAAGCAATATCTGAGTCACAAGCAGCCTAAGCCTGGGCTGAGATGGCGACAGTCCTTCTGAAGGACTCTAAGGCGACTAGCATAGAGCAGACTTGAGTGGGCACCAGAACCACCAGGACAGCCTATTCAAACACAGATTCCGATCTGCCACCCCACCTTAGAATTTATAATTCAGTAGATCTGAGGTAGAACCTGAGAATTTATATTTCTAATAAATTCCCAATTGATGCTGCCACTGCTGGTCCCACCTTGAGAATGACCAACACTGATATTAACTACGCGGCCTTAGTAACAAAACTAGAAAGATGTGGGTTCAAGTCCTGGCTCAGCCACTTAGCATGTAACCTTGGATAAAGTATTAAAACTCTCAAATTCTCACTATAAACAGGAAGTCCAGCTATAAACAGAAAGTACTAACAGCAGCAATGCTGAGGATTAAGTGGGTGATGCATGTGGATGCATACAGAACACCCCCACCCTGGAAGACAGAGCCCCTTTCCCTGCACCATACGGAGCCCCTGCCCTCCCCAGCCTGCAGGTGCAACTCTCCTTGACAGGGCTGCTGTAGGATCATTTGGGTGGTGGGCGGGGCACAGCTAATTGTCTCCACTTGCCTCTGTCTAGTGATATCCTGCCCACAAGGGCAATGCTAAGATGAGCATCAAGATGACTCCTCAGCCCACCTCACAGAGTGCAAACAAGGCTATTGCCTGCTGCCTCTGCAAGAATGGTGTTTCACATAGCTTTCTGCCCTGAGACTAAGAGAGAAAGAAATTCATCCAAAATCACACAATAATGCAGAGCTCCAGAGCTAAGACAATGCCCGTGCTGACTCGCCTATACTGAACTGCAGTTGTAATCTTGCTGTATTGATTTATTTTGGCTGCTCTAACAAATAGCTACAATTTGGTACCCTAAAACAATACATATTTATTCTCTCACACTTCTGGAGGTCAGTAGTCAGCAATCAGGGTTTCAGTAGGACCACCCTACTGAAAGAGGGTCCAGGAGAGAATCCATTTCTTTGTCTTTTTCAGCTTCTAGAGCTGCATTCCTAGCATTCTTTGGCTCATGGCCCCTTCTTCCATCTTCAAAGCCAGCAGTAGCCTCTTTAAATCTCTCACTGTATATAGAGAGAGGTTACATCACCTTCTTCTGCAGTAAAATCTCCTGTTTTCCTCTTTTAAGAACACTTGTGATTATATTTGTGCCACCCTGATAATCCAGGATAATCTCCCCATTTCAAGATCTTTAACTCAATCACATCCGCATAATCGCTTTTGTTATGCAAGGTAATATTTACAGGTCCCAGGCATGAGGACCTGGATATCTTTAGGGGACATTATTTAGCCTCCCACACTTGGATTGGTTGTCTATCTGAGCCACCATTTCTTCATCAGTGAAGTGGAAATAATATATCCTCATGAGAACATTACCATGTGGTACACACTAACTCACCGAATACATGTCCACTGAATTGTTGAATGCTTCCTCAATATTCTTTTGTGTGTATCTTGCATTCATTAACTATTTACTTACTCACCAAACTTTTATTAAACACTATGTGCTAAGTACTGTGCTGAGCATAGGGGGTATAATGAAAGGAAGAAGAGAATTCATTTCCTCCCTTTACACATTTTATACTACAGTAAAGGGAGACAACTGATGGAGAAAATGCCCTGAAGTGTTACGAAAAGAAATTTATGTGCTATGAAAAGCAATTAGAGAGGATATGCTCTACGGAATGGGTGGTCACTCTTCTGGGCAGGAGGTAGGAGTGGAAGGGTAGAGCTTGAGACAGAAGTCTGGAAACAGACAGGGAGGTGTGAGTACCTGGAAAGTGCCAGGAATTTCTCTCTGCTGGAGCCTTGGGGTTGTCTTAGTCTGCTTCCTGCTGCTGTAACAGAATCCCAGAGATTGGGTAGCTTATAAAAAATAGAGGTGTACTTGGCTCATGATCCTGGAGGCTGGAAAGTCTAAGATCAAACAGTTGCATTTGGTGAGAGCCTTCTTGTTGTGTCATAACATGGTAGAAGGCATCACATGGCAAGAGAGTGTGCATGTGTCCGAGAAAAATGGGAGCCAAACTTCATCTTTTCATCAGGAGCTCACTCTCACCATAACTAACCCATTCCCACGGTAATGGCCTTGTCCATTCAGGCCAGAGCCCACCCCCATGACTTAATCACCTCTTAAAGGTCTCTCTTCTTGATACCATCATAATAGCAATTAAATTTCAACATGAGTTTTGGAGGGGACACTCAAACCATAGCAGGTGCCCAGGACTGAGGCACAGTGTGAGAGAGATGAGCTGACAATGCTGCCAGGGGTCTGACTGCAACGACCCCAGGTGCCATGTAAAGAAATGTGGGTCATGTTATGTGCTTCAGGAGCCACTGGAAAGTTTAAAGAGGCCCTTCTCAATATTCTATCCTCTGCAGTGATCCAGGGCTCCTGGCAGGAAACCGTGAAAGCTCTGTCCTCCTTACAAATATTAAAATACCGAATTCACAGAATTGTCTGTGAAGTGGGGGTTTCCTTAAAGCGTCTCTTGCCTTTTACTTTCTTCCTCATTGAGACCTTTTGTGATTTATATTTTCAGAATTTTATTTTTAGAGCCTCCCATTACAGTGAGCCATCATCTCCCTTAGAATCTCTGTCAGTCTAATTTATAAATCATTTGCTCTTAAAAATATTCTTATACCCCTCGATTTCATTTAACTCTCTAATCTTTGCAGTTCTTTTTCTATGAGAATGTTCAAACAGTAAATTCACTATATTAACTATTAGTGCATTAGGCAGAGAAGAATCATTCTGATTGCTCATGCAGTATTTTTTTTTCCAACCTGGGTGGTTTTGCTGAGAAGTGGATTGATGGTAACTGTGATATGAATTTAGTTGAAAATGTTTGCTTTCCTGGATGCATAGTCCTTGGTCTATTTTACTCCTCCACTTTACTTCCTGAAACGTAGTGACCCTCTCTAATATATTTTTGTCAACTGATATCATTCTCTCCATGAACTTTCAATAAATTGGCAGTGAACTTCAGTGCTGGAAAGACATTTTGCATTAAGAACTGGATTCACAGCAGGCAATCAGCCTGGGAACCACATGTCTAAGAAAGCAGTCATTTTTAACTAAGGATATTTCAAGCCCAGATAGAATAGGGCTGGTGTGCACTGAAGCCACAAATGTCTAGCCTACTGAAAGCAAAATTACTGTACTGTATGTTGGTAATTAACCTTGTCAACTAACTTTCAGAACAACTCCAGCATAATGCACACACCCTGCTTTTGAGTTACATTGCTGTGATTTCTGGATCCCATTATATTCTACTTGCAACCTGTATTCCTATCATTACCCCTTACCAGCACTCCCTGATTTGCTTGCCCTGTTCACCTTTTTGGTTCTTAGGATTTAGTAGTGTCTAACCACACTAACCATGCAAAATGTACTAGTTTATTGTGTTTACAGTTTACTCTATATCTCCTGTGCTATAACATAAACTTCACCAAGAAGGAGACCTGTTGTATCTCAGATGCCTGGAATTGTTCCTGATATGTAGTAGGTGCTCAATAATTATATGAGGAATGAATTAATGAATGCCTTTTCATGGAGCTTTTAACTATCGTGTCACTGCTTTTTGCATCCCTAACTCCCAAAAGTCAACTTATTTATTTCCCAAAATGTTTCGATCACTTCATCCCATGGCAAGTTGTGGTTTAGATCACAGAAAATTATTCTTGACCTTAAAGAGAAACTAGTCCCTGTCAAGAAGACACATATGTATAGAATCACCAGTTGATATACATAATTATACATAAATAAAATTATAAATTAAAATATGTACAAAGCACTACCAAGCATGAAAAGAATTAATTCAGCTGCATAACGTTGTGATAGGAAAGATTCAGATAATTCTTCCCAGAGGAGGCTACTTTGAGTTGTAGAGAATGAGTAGAAGTTGGCTGGGAGAAGAGAGAAAGGAGTGAGCACACATCAAATGGCTATTCTAAGTGGGAGAACGCATCATGGGCTTGGGGGACTGGAAGTCTCTTGGAAATGCCAGAGCATGAGGATGTATCTTAGTTGACCTCCAGAGCAGCTGACCTTGAGACGAAGATTCAAATCCAAGAGTTTATTTTAGGGAAGGTCAAAGAAAATGCCAGTGGTGGAGCAGGAGAGTCAGAGAGGGAAGGGAACACAGCCAATGAAGGTTATGTCATCAAGCCAGCTACTGTAAGCTACTGGAGGGACAACTGGAGTTTAGTGTTGTGGGGAAACTTTGAAAAATGGTTTATAACATAGGCTTCAGAGTTATCCCACTGATGGGGCAATGGAGCTGTGTTTTTCATATGCTAAATCCCTGTCATGGCTGGGCACAGTGGCTCATGCCTGTAATCCCAGAACTTTGGGACACCGAGGTGGGCAGATCACAAGGCCAGGAAATAGAGACCATCCTGGCCAACATGGTGAAACCCCATCTCTACTAAAATACAAAAAGTTAGCTGGGCGTGGTGGCACGTGCCCATAGTCCCAGCTACTCAAGAGGATGAGGCAGGAGAATTGCTTGAACCCAGGGGGCAGAGGTTGCAGTGAGCCAAGATTGCACCACTGCACTCCAGCCTGGACAACAAAGCAAGACTCTGTCTCAAAAAATAAATAAAAATAAAAACAAAATAAATTCCCGTCAATGGTTGAGGACAACTCCCTGGGGTCAGTTCCCTTATTTTTCTGGCTTCCTATGTGCGCCTGACAGAAGTACAAACCAACACTCCCCACTGGAAGTTGGTGTCTGCATATGGATGTGATGAGGCCAAGGGATGTGTACAGGGCACCAAAGGAGTCTGCTACAGTTTGTAAGGAGAGCAACAGAGGATGAGGGTAAAAACTGCAGCGAGGGCCAAATTTTTAAGGCTCTCATGTTATTCCTTCAAGCTTTATTCTATATTGAGAGAGCAGCATCGAAAGATTTTAGGTAGGAGAGTAATCCAATAAGATTTGAATTTGAGAAAGACAATTCTGGCTGCAGAATGAATGACAGAATTGGGCCACAGGTGGGGGGTGGGGGTGGAGAATACTGAATCCAGGAGATCTAAGTTAGGAAGATAAATCCACCATATGGTAAAGAAAATAACTGAGTTAAAAGTCATGGACTGCAGCTGGAGATGGGGATGGGCAGATGGAATGGAGAGCTGTTAAGGAGATAGAACTGACTGAAATTGTGAGGGATTAGATGTGAGGAGGGATCGGGGATGACTTCCTGGTGCCGGCTTCCCTGATGGGATAATGGTGGCACTCACCTAGATGGGAAGTACAGGAGGGGTATCAGTGCTGAGCTAAAGTGGTAAGCTTGTTGAACATGGTAAGTTGGAGATACCTGTCAAGTATCCAGGTAGAGAATCCAGTGGGCAATGGATGCAGGCTTATTGAACTCAAGTGACAGATCTGGACTGAGAAGAATTGTTTAGAAACCATCACTTTATAGAAGACATTTGAAAGCAGAGAAACAGAAGAAATTCCAGGACACGTAACTAAAAGTTTACCATGTGGGATGAGTTAGTTAAATGTTACTATCAACACCTATTCATAAGAAATCCTTTCCTAAGCTACAGATTACCTGCCCTCTATTATCCCTGGGTATTGCTTTGCCTTTATTTCTTTCCACATCTATCTAAAATGATTATTTCTTTCATTGAGCCTAGGTGGATTTGGAGAGAGAACAAGGCAAATTGTGTGATTTGGGGCTAGCTGCAGAAACTCTAATTATTAGCTTCTTCATCTGTAAACTGGGGATCCCATAAGTAGAGACTGGTTTGTCTGATAGTCAATTGAGGAAACTCTTGAGAGGCTTTCCAAAGCTTTCTCCCTCTCCTGACTTCAAAAGATCTTAAGTCTGGGCATAGTGGCTCATACCTGTAATCCCAGCACTTTGGGAGGCTGAGGTGGGAGGATCACTGGAGACCAAAAAGTTCAAGACTAATATGGACAACATAGGGAAATGCTATCTCTACAAAAATAAAACAACTGGGCATTGTGGTGCATGCCTATGGTTTCACCTACTCAGGAAGCTGAAATCAGAGGAGTTCTTAAGCTTGGGAGCTTGAGGCTGCAGTGAGCAGTGATTGTGCCATTGCACTCCAGCCTGGGTGAGCAAATGAGATCCTGTCTCAAAAAAAAAAAAAAAAAGGTTGGGGGGATTGCTGGCAAGATGGCCAAATAGGAACAACTGTGGTGTGCAGCTGCCAGTGAGAGTGATGCAGAAGGCAGGTGACCTCCACATTTCCAACTGAGGTACTTGGGACTGGTTAGACAGTCGGTGCAGCCCAAGGAGGGCGAGCCAAAATAGGGTGGGACGTCGCTTCACCTGAGAAGTGCAAGGGGCTGGAGAACTCCCTCTCCTAGCCAAGGGAAGCCATCAGGGACTTTTCCTAGCACTCTGCCTCAGATACAGCACTTTTCCAACAGTCTTCACAACCTGCAGACCGTGAGATTCCCTCCAGTGCCTACAACACCAGTGCCCTGGGTTTCCAGCACAAAACTGGATGGCCATTTGGGAAGACACTGAGCTAGCCACAGCAGTTTTTTTTTTTTCATGCCCCATCGGTGCCTGGAATGCCAGCAACACAGAACTGCTCACTCCCCTGAAAAAGGGGCTGAAGCCAGGCAGCCAAGTGATCTGGCTCAGTGGGTCCCACCTCCACAAAGACCAGCAAGCTAAGATCCACTGGCTTGAAATTCTCACAGCCAGCCCATGAGCTTGAGCTCAATCTGCGACATTCGAGCTCAGTTGGGAGAGAGGCATACACCATTGCTGAGGCTCAGGTAGGTGGTTTTAACCTCACCTGTCATGGGGAAGTTTACACAGTGACCTGGCAGGGCCCACAGCAGCTCAGCAAGGCCTCTGCAGGCAGACTATACCACTAGACTCCCTCCTGCTGGGCAAGGCATCTCTGAAAAAAGGCAGCAGCCTGTCAGGGACTTATAAAGTCCCCACCTTCCTGGGACAGAGCACCTGGGGAAAGGGGCAGTTGTGGGTACAGCCTCAGCAGACTCAAATGTCCCTGCCTGGCAGCTCTGAAGGGAGCAGCAGATCTCCCAGCACAGCATTTGAGCCCTGATAAGGGACAGACTGCCTCCTCAAGTGGCTCCCTGACCCCTCTGTATCTTGACTGGGAGACACAGGGGCTGACAGACACCTCATACAGGAGGGCTCTGGCTGGCATCTGGCAGATACCCTCCTGTGATGAAGCTACCAAAAGAAGAAACAGGCAGCAATCTTTGCTGTTCAGCAGCCCCCGCTAGTGATTCTCAGGCAAGCAGGGTCTGGAGTGGACCTCCAGCAAACTCCAGCAGACCTGCCGCAGAGAGCCCTGACTGTTAAAAGGAAAACTAACAGAAAGAAATAGTTTCAACATCAACAGAAAGGACATCCACTCAGAGACCCCATCAAAAGACCAAAGATAGATAAATCCACAAAGATGGGAAGAAACCAGCACAAAAAAGGCTGAAAATTCCTAAAACCAGAACGTCTCTTCTCCTCCAAGGGATCACAACTCCTCACCAGCAAAGGAACAAAACTGGATGGAGAATGAGTTTGATGAATTGGCAGAAGCAGGCTTCAGAAGGTGGGTAATAAGAAACTTCTCCAAGCTAAAGGAGCATGTTCTACCCCAATGCAAGGAAGCTAAGAACCTTGAAAAAAAGTTAGACAAAATTCTAACTAGAATAACGAGTGTGGAGAAGAACATAAATGACCTGATGGAGCTGAAAAACACAGCGTGAGAACTCCATGAAGCATACACAAGTTTCAATACCCAAATTGGTCAAGCGTAAGAAAGGATATCAGAGATTGAAGATCAACTCAATGAAATAAAGTGAGAAGGCAAGATTAGAGAAAAAAGAGTGAAAAGAAATGAATAAAGCCTCCAAAAAAATGGGATTAGGTGAAAAGACCAAATCTATGTTTGATCAGAATACCTGAAAGTGACAGGGAGAATTAAACCAAGTTGGAAAACACTCTTTAGGATATTATCCAGGAGAACTTTGCCAACCTAGCAAGGCAGGCCAACATTCAAGTTCAGGAAATACAGAGAACACCACAAAGATACTCCTTGAGAAGAACAAACCCAAGGCACATAATCGTCAGATTCACCAGGGTTGAAATCAAGAAAAAAATGCTATGGGCAACCAGAGAGAAAGATCAGGTTAACAACAAAGGGACACCCATCAGACTCACAGCAGATCTCTCACAGAAACCCTAAAAGCCAAAGGAGAGTAGGAGCCAATATTCAACATCCCTAAAGAAAAGAATTTTCAGCCCAGAATTTCAAATCCAGCCAAACTAAGCTTCATAGATGAAGGAGAAATAAAATCCTTTACAGACAAGCAACTGCTGAGAGATTTTGTCACCACCAGACCTGCCTTATGAGAGCTCCTGAAGGAAGCACTAAACATGAAAAGGAACAACCAGTACCAACCACTGCAAAAACATACCAAAACGTAAAGACCATCAACACTATGAAAAAACTGCAGCCACTAATGGGCAAGACAACCAGCTAGCATTAAAATGGCAGGATCAAATTCACACATAACAATATTAACCTTAAATGTAAATGGACTATATGCCCCAATTAAAAGACACAGACTGGCAAATTGGATAAAGTGTCAAGACCCATCAGTGTGCTGTATTCAGGAAACCTATCTCATGTGCGAGGACACACATAAGCTAAAAATAAAAGGATGGAGGAAGATTTATCAAGCAAATGGAGAGCAAAAAAAAAAAAAGCAGGAGTTGCAATCCTAGTCTCTGATAAAATGGACTTTAAATCAACAAAGATCAAAAGAGACAAAGAAGGGCATTTCATAATGGTAAAAGAATCAATGCACCAAGAAGATCTAACAATCCTAAATATATATGCACCCAGATTCATAAAGCAAGTTCTTAATACCTATAAAGAAACTTAGAATCCCACACAGTAATAGCAGGAGACTTTAACACTCTACTGTCAATATTAAATCAACGAGACAGAAAATTAACAAGGATATCCAAGACTTGAACTCTGATGTCGATCAAGCAGATCTAATAGACATTTACAGAAATCTCTACCCCAAATCCACAGAATATACATTCTTCTCAGCACCACATTGCACCTACTCTAAAACTGACCACATAATCGGAAGTAAATCATTCCTCAGCAAATGCAAAACAACAGAAATCATAACAAACAGTCTCTCGGACCACAGGGCTATCAAACTAGAACTCAGATTAAGAAACTAATTCAGAACCACACAACTTCATGGAAACTGAACAAACTGCTCCTGAATGTCGACTAGATAAACAATGAAATGAAGGCACAAATAAAGATGTTCTTTGAAACCAATGACAACAAAGACTCAACATACCAGAATTTCTGGGACACATTTAAAGCAGTGTCTACAGGGAAATTTACAGCAATAAGTGCCCACATGAGAAGCAAGGGAAGATCTAAAATTAACACCCTACCGTCAAAATTGAAAGAGCTAGAGGAGCAAGATCAAAAAAACTCAAAACCTAGCAGAAGACAAGAAATAATTAAGATTCAAGCAGAACTGAAGGAGATAGAGATACAAAAAACCCTTCAAAAAATCAATAAATCCAGGAGCCAGTTTTTTACAAAGATCAACAAAATAGCCAGACTGCTAGCCAGATTAATAAAAAAGAAAAGGGAAAAGAACAGACAGATGCAATAAAAAATGAAAAAGGGGATATCATCACTGATTCCACAGAAATGCAAACTACCATCAGAGATTACTACAAACAACTCTATGCACATAAACCAGTAAACCTGGAAGAAAGGAATAAATTCCTGGACACTTGCACCCTCCCAAGCCTAAACCAAGAAGAAGCTCAAACCTTGAACAGACCAATAACAAGGGCTGGGAAGATGAGGCAGCAATTAATAGCCTATCAACCAAAAAAAGTCCAGGTCCAGATGGGTTCACAGCTGAATTCTATCAGATGTACAAAGAGGAGCTGGTACCATACCTGTTGAAATTATTCCAAACAATTCAAAAAGAGAGAATCCTACCCAAATCATTTTACGAGATCAACATCATCCTGATACCAAAACCCAGCAGAGACTCAACAAAAAAAAAAAAAAAAGAAAACTTCAGGCCAATACCCATGATGAACATAGATGCAAAAATCTTCAATGAAATACTGGGAAACCTATTGCAACAGCACATCAAAAAGCTTATCCACCACGATGAAGTAGGCTTCATCCTGGGGATGCAAGACTGGTTCAACGTACTTAAGTCTATAAACATAATTCACCACATAAACAAAACCAAAGACAAAAATGACGTGATTATCTCAATAGATGCAGAGAAGGCCTCTGACAAAATTCGACAGCCTTTATGCTAAAAACTCTCAATAAACTAGGTATTGAAGGAGGGCAAAAACTGGAAGCATCCCCTTTGAAATCTGACACTAGACAAGGATGCCCCCTCTTACCATTCCTATTCAATATAGCATTGGCACTAGCCAGAGCAATTAGGCAAGAAAAAACAACTTAAGGGCATTCAATTAAGAAAGGAAGAAGTCAAATTTTCTGTATTTGCAGATGACGTGATTGTATATTCAGAAGACACTGGCAGCTCAGCCCAAAATCTCCTTAAAATGATAAAAAACTTCAGCAAAGACTCAGGATACAAAATCAATGTGCAGAAATCACAAGCATTTCTATACACCAATAACAGACTAACAGAGCCAAATCATGATCAAACCCCCATTCACAATTGCTACAAAGAAAATAAAATACCTAGAAATACAACTAAGAAAGGATGGAAAGGACATCTTTGAGGAGAACTACAAACCACTGCTCAAGAAAATAACAGAGAACACAGATGGAGAAACATTCCATGATCATAGTTAAGAAGAATCAATATCATGAAAAAGGCCATACTGCCCAAAGTAATTTATAGATTCAACGCTATACCCATCCAGCTAACAATGACCTTCTTCACAGAACTGGAAAAAAACCACCTTAAACTTCATACAGAACCAAAAGAGAGCCTGCATAGCCAAGACGATCCTAAGCAAAAAGAACAAAGCTGGAGGCATCAGGCTACCTGATTTCAAGCTATACTACAAGGCTACAGTAATCAAACCAGCATGGTACTGGTACCAAAATAGAGATATAGACCAATGGAACAGAACAGAGGCCCTGGAGGCAACACCACACATCTACAGCCATCTGATCTTTGACAAACCTGACAAAA